>QQNG01000250.1:0-279894 GCA_003666085.1 Pseudocercospora crystallina
TTAAGGCTAGTATAGCTTAAAGGCGATAACTAAGTAGCCTTAGCACTTACTAAGGATACTTATACCTATAAGAGATCAAAATATATTAATATAGCCTATAACTTTATTAGAAGGCTATAGTAGTAAAGGAAGATTGTAATAGAGTATATTCTAATAAAGGAGATAGTAGCTAATAGCTTAATAAAACTAAAGAATAGACTACAATTCTAGGAGTTTATAAGGCAGCTTTAAATAGCCTAGGGAGATAGGGTGCTACCTATATAACCTAAGTAGGAGTGTTAGAAAGGTACAGTTTAGATAGACACAGTTAATAGTTACGTAACTACGTTATATAATCCTTATAAAGCTATACTTAGCTTCTCTAGTCTACGAAGTGTAACTAACTAACACAATCAACACGGTTAGTTCCTACCTATTATTCTATCTTCTACTACGTCCTACCGATACCTTCGAGGCCTAAGACCGGTAATCCGAGTCTAAATTTAACAATATCTAGTATTCCTACTATAATAGTATTATAAAAAGTTCTAATATAAATAGGGAGAAAGACTCCTTTAGGAGAAACTAGAGTTTAACTAGTAGGGAAGGTAATAAGTAAAAATAGAAGTTCTCTCTTAAGTAAAGCTAGAAGCCCTTAAGCTACTTATTTATTAATATACATAAATAAGGCTCTATAATTAAGAGTAAAGTAAACTTTCTTTAACTTATATTTTAGTCCTACTATACCTTTAGTAGTAATTAGTCCTTATCTAAGGGCTAATAGTCTTTCTATAGTATAGTTAACTTCTTCTAAATCCTTTATAATATTAGGTATTTTAGGATCTTAATACTAAAGCTTTAGTACTATCTCTTTAAAGAGATCTTTATACTTTAGTCTAAGAGAGTCTAGAATAGCTAATAAGCCTATTATAGCCTTAAGCGATAGTCCTTAATCTAGAGAAGGATTATTTATAAGAGATATTCTAGAGTAGTTAGGAAAGTCGAAGGTTAAGTTAATAGGATTATCTCCTATAGTCCTACTAGTTAGTTTCTTAGCTTCTTAGGAATAGGTTTCTTAACTATATAGTCTCTTATATAGTACTCTTTTTTCTAATACTAGTAGTACTAATTATTAGCTTTAGTAGTTTTAAGTATACTATTAGGCCTATTATCCTTATTTTAATTCCTATTTTAATTAACGTTACTATTATTATTTTTTCTACTACTTCTATCTCTATCTTTACTTCTACTTCTATCTTTTCTATATTTTCTAAAGTTAGTATTAGTAGGTATAGCTACTAGGGATTTAGTATTTATACTTTACTCTAAAAAGATACTAAGATTACTTCCTTTCTTTAAGCTACTATAAATATTATTAATATTAATATACTACTTAATATAGTTCTATATCAGATTTGGACTCGGATTATCGCGGATCGAGGCCTCGAAGGTATCGGTAGTACGTAGTAGAAGATAGAATAATAGGTAGGAACCAACCGTGTTAATTATGTTAGTTTCGGTTACACTTCGTAGACCAGAGAAGCTAAGTATAGCTTCACAAGGATCACATAACGTAGTTACGTAACCATTAACTATATCTATCTAAACTATACCTTTCTAACATTCTAGTATACTAAACTAGTAAGGATAAAATCTTTTATCTTAGCTTTCTTCTTAATATCTATATTTATACTCTATTAAAATTATAAGGTAAGTTCCTAATTAGTAACTTCCTTTAGTATCTTATCTTTAAGGTTTAGTAAATAGTAGAAGAAGTCTTTTAAAGGACCCTTCTAAATTACTAAAAGATACTTATTCTATAAAATCTCTTAAAAGTCTAAATCTATATATCTCTCCTTTAGTATAGTAATAGCCCTATTATAAGCTCCTAGTATATTGACTTTACCTTAGATAATAGGAGTAATAAAGGTATTCTATATATTCTATCTATTCCTAGAAGCTATATAGCTATAAACTAGTTAGAGTTTTTCTAGATTATTTAGAACCCTTCTAAAGACTATATTTATAATTTAACTAAGCTAGTTATTAATACTATTAATCTAGTCTAGGTATTTCTTATTCTTAAACTCTTAGAAAGAGATAGGATTAGGAATCTTAATCTTAGTAGTAAAATTCTATTTACTCTTTAAAAAACCTAAGTTAGTAAAAGTTAGAATAGTATATTCTACTCTTTCTATTCTATCTACGTTATAAGAAATTAATAGAGTCTAGTCTAAAGGGCCTAATTAGAGATTATAATAAGTTATATTAGCGGCTAGCGTTAACTCTAGTCCTAATAGTAATAGATTTACTATAGTTAGTTTAGAAGGAGCTAGAGTAGAATTAAGTTACTAAATAAGGCGCTACCTAAGTATCTTAAAGGCTATTCCTCTTTTACCTTCTAGTAAGCTTTAGAAAGCTTATCTATTAAGGACCTTAGTATAAATGTTCTCCTACTAGTAGGCTTTATTCTAGTCCTACTAAAAAGAGGGATTTAACTATTATAGGGTATTATTGGAAAGTATAATCTAGTTGGACTATCTAAGAGACACTTTAGGACTTAGAATTAGGTAACATAGATTATATAATATAGGTTATATAACTTAGCTAATGTTCTATCTTAGCTAAAGATACAACCTATAACTAACTAACACAATTAATACGGTTAGTTCCTACCTATTATTCTATCTTCTACTATATACTACCGATACCTTCGAGGCCTCGATCCGCGATAATCCGAGTCTAAATTTAATAGGTATTATAGAATAAATAGTTATTAGAGAGATTAGAGTTAGTATACTTAGTTAATTTAGATATAACTACTTTTAAGTCTCTATTTATTACTACTAAATAGCTAAGTAGGAAGCGCTCTTAGTAATAATAAAAAGAGGAAAATAAATTGTTAAAGACTTTAGAAAGTAGATAATATATCCCTAAGCTACTAGATATAGTATTACTAAGATAATAGAGGAATTATAGCTTAAACTTTTAAACTATAGGGAAATTACGCTATATATATAACTAGCGTTATCTAACTTAGTACTACTTAACTAAATTAGTCCATTATACCTCTAAATTATACTATATTAATATAATAGCCTAATTACTATTTTAAGAGTTATAGTACTAATATTACATTAGCTGACAGGACGCGAGGCCTGCGCAATTGAGATAAGCTGCTCTTAAGAAAGTTAAGGGTCTGCCATACTCCATAATATGCCGCCAGCTCGATTTAGGCAACATCTGATTTGAGCAGCACATCGGGCGTGGAACTTGCGTATGACCTACTTATTGACCCTTACTACAGCTTCGATGCCCTCTCCCGCGCCGCTTTCTCCCTCTTCGGTCTGCTCACATACCACTCCTTCATCCACCACCTCCAGTCATCATCTATCATGGCCTTCTCCCGAGTGCTGAGCTTGCCATATGTCTGATCCTCCTGCGCCACGGCCTCCCTCCATTTCTCTACTGTCTCTCCTATCCACGGCCCCGCAACATCTGCGATAGCCTTGGGCTGCTCGAAGGGTGCGAAATGCGCTGCTCCCTCCACGATGGCCTCACGCACTGCTCCAGCTTCAACACCACCGCTACCTCCAATGGCTGTCCCCGTCGCCGCCAACTTCTCTGCCCGCCCACGAGCCGAGGAGCCTGTCAAGGGAGACTTGCTGCCGAAGACGAACAAGCACGAAGGTCGAAGAAGAGGCAGTTGACGGAACATGGTGACGGATTCCGGGCGGTATACCGGCTCTTTCCTGAGTCTCATCTCATCTTCAGTGATGTCTGGATGTGTCCTACGATCACGCTTGAAGCTGTCAAGTGGCTGTCCTGGCTTCGGGAAGATGCCACGAGCATACGTTCGCACATCATGATGCTTGGTGGTTGACAAAGTCACTGGCTTCGAGCCTTGCTCTTGTGCCTTCTTGGCCACATTCGCTGGAGCCTCGGCATAGAGCATTGTGGGCAGCTCACGGAACGCATGCTGCTTCCACAGATCTACCACGCGCTTGTCCCAGGTCCGCATCGAATTGCCTTTCCTCGTGTCCTTCATGGCATCCTCCATGTTCGCCCACACATCTGGACGAGCGGTAAGCCAGGCGGTGAGGCTCATGTTCATCTCCTTATGCTCTTTGTTCAGAATCGACTCTACGAAGATCACTGAATCGAACAATCGTGGGTGCAGCAGAGACAGATGTAGGATGTTGTCTGCGCCCATACTGTGTCCGATGCCAACAAGTGGCTTCGGAAGTTCTTTTCGGAACACGTTGATCATGTACAGCAGGTCCCGGCTATGGTCTTCGTAGTTGACTGAAAGCAGTCAGTAGCTGTTCATTGCATCTCTTTCTCACATGACTGACATACTATCCAGACCCAGTCGGCCCTCGTTCAGAACACCACTCTTTCCGTGGCTAGCAACGTCGGCAATCCAGATGCTTCGAATCCGGAATTCCCCATTCGACTTCTTCGAGGCATGATACAACTCGTCGAACAGTGGCTCATACAACTCCTTGAAAAGCCCGGCCGCATGACAAGCTACAATGGTTACATCTCCAGGTCGCGGATCGAAATTGTCCAGCGGCGTGTACTGCTTGATCGCAAGCTGAAGCTCTTCCTCTTCCGAGTTGGCGGTTGCTCTATAATAGCCGCGAATATGTTGCGCCGGCGACACACGCTCTGTGCACTGGAAGATGGCTGACGACATTGTCCAGGCTCCAGGCAGAATGGGTTGGACAAAATTCTCACGAAATTATCGAATAGGTCACCAACCACCTGCAAAGCCCACGGAAGCAAGTTGCTCCTGGAGAATCGTACTTCAACGATCGAGAGGTGACGCGCATGGTTGCATCGCCAAGTTTCACAACAGGTGAAGCCCTTGGTCTATTCTTTGGACGAACTCCTTCAGCTCTTGGCTTATCGCGACTTCGCCGTTACGGAGGGTCCATGGCAAGCATGCCTTCACCTCTGTGCCAATCAAAACGGAACATCTGCTGCCTTTTGCGTATCTTGCACCTTTGGCCGCTCATTCAGCAATTCGCTTAGCACCCTTGTGCTCAGGAAGGATTCAAACGTGTCACCAAAGTTGTGGAGATCACTCCTTCAGCTGGAGCGCTGGGAGTCCAACCACGACTTTTGTCTTTATGCAGCTGATCTCTAATGCTGAAGAGGACAGCGCTCGCAACGTTCAACCAAAATGGTCGTCTCAGCTCTCGAGAAAGACCACACTGGGAAAAATTGGCGTCGTGTTGCATTCCTAACGACGGCTTTGGTTCTATGCATGCTTCCTGAATCCTCGGTAGGATTGGCTCGAGCAATTCGAGCGCTGGCTTTTGGATCATCATCTTGATAAACACCTCAGGATGATTAAAATCTCTTCCAGGACCTGACATCACTGTGAATATGGCAGGAGATGAGACAACTACATACGGCGAGGCGCCGCCAGCGCCTCCCGACTGTGGAAGGCGACTCTTGAACCATGTCATTGACGAACGTGCAGCTTCGGGATACACACGACCATTTGCTTCAATACCGAAAACGCAAAACGCTGCCGATGGATATCGCGATGTCTCATACCCAACCTATGCGAATGCCATTAATCGTCTTGCGACATGGCTACTCACGGAGATGGGGCCGCCGAGTAGGCCTTTCGAGAACATCGTGTATCTCGCTGTCGCCGATTTGCGGTATCACCTGCTATGCATGGCGGCAGCGAAAGCAGGTTATGTGGTATGTATGGAATAGTCCTCTACATCCATAGCAAGGGCTGATTAGGTCGCAGATGTTCCTCGTGTCACCCAGAAACAGCGCCCAAGCCTTTGCCTCCCTGCTCCAAGAAAGCAACGCAGAGAAGCTTCTCGTCGAGGAGAAGCCTTCGCCTGCGGCCGCGGTCATCATGAAGCAGAAGACGATGACCAAGTTCACAGCGCCCAGCTTGGAGAGTTCACTGGATCCAACTCCTGTTCCGCATGTGCCCTTTGATGTTACGTGGGAAGAGTATTGCTACAAGCCGTTTCTTCAGATACACAGTTCTGGATCAACGGGGACGCCGAAGTTGATTACGATCAGGCACGGGAGCTTTACTGCTTATGATGCTTATCAACTACTGGAGAGCAACGAGATCTGCCAAAGAATTGGTAACCAGCGAGTGCTCGTCAGCTTTCCACCCTTCCACGTTGCAGGTCTAATCTACGGACTTGCCGCGCCCGTCTGGCTCGAAAGCGCAGTCATCCTGCCTCCTCCAGTCCCACTCACTGCCGACATCGTCAACACCATTCACGTCAAGGCTCGTGTCGAATACTCCGCACTGATGCCGTCCATTGTCACCGACTTGGCTAAGAATCCGGAGTACCTGGCAAATCTCTCCAAATTGAAGGGCATCAGTTTTGCTGGGGGTCCACTAGCAGAAGCGACTGGTGAGCTGGTGGCCCAACATACCTGGCTGAACGCGGGATATGGAGCATCGGAATGGATCGCTGCGCCCTCATTACCGAAGCCGAAGGCCGACTGGCCTTATATGCGCTTCAACGAGGAACAAGGTGGCTATGAATTCCGCGAAAGAGAGGAGGGTCTCTTTGAGATGTGCATTGTGCGCAATCCGGAGTATGCGATTGCTCAGCCTGTCTTCTTCAGTTTTCCAGAGCTTGATGAATTCTGCTCGAAAGATCTGTTTACGAAGGTACCTGGGAAACCTGGTGTTTGGAAGTACGCGTCGAGGATGGACGATATCCTTGTTTTCAGCAATGGAGAGAAACTGAATCCTGTCTCTCTGGAGGGCATGGTCACGTCTTCGCCGCATGTCAAGGGCGCGATGGTTGTCGGGCAAGGAAGATTCCAGGCGGCTCTTCTCATCGAGCCAAATGATCCGAGCGAAGAAGATATACTGGGGAAAGTGTGGCCAGTAGTTCAAAAAGCGAACGAGCCTACTGTAAGACATGGGAGGATTGCGAAGGACTGCATCTTCTTCACATCTCCCGACAAGCCACTGCCCAGAGCAGGGAAAGGCACCGTCCAGCGAGCCGCTGCCAATAAGCTATACGCCGACGAGATCACCGCCCTCTACGACAGCCTACAGACCGTCCAAAGCACCTCTCAAAAACGTGACGAGCGCATCGACCTCTCCAGTCTCGAAACCACCAACACCTCGATCACCCACTACCTCTGCCGCGAACTCGAGCTTACCCACATGCCCGAAACAGACGACTTCTTCGCCTACGGTCTCGACTCCCTCCAACTCATTAACCTCGTTCGCGTCATCAACGCTTCTAACCCAGAAACCCCCATCGATGCGAAATTGGTCTACGATAACCCTACCATTGAACAGCTGAGTCACGCCCTCCACGAAGGAAACCTCCAGCGATACGACTACAATAATGATTCTGATGATGAGGAGCTGAAGGCGAGTTGGTTGGCTATGGATGAGATGTATAGTGATATGACTGCAAGGATGTCCTCAGGACGCAACAAAGGAAACCGACGAAGACGACGTGGACCGAAAGGAATGCTGAAAAGTGAGGACTATGGCCCCGTCGTCCAACCCGACGGCGGAACACAAGCCTGGCTCCAAGTCCTCTCCATGTTCCTCATAAACGTTAATAACTGGGGTCTCGTCAACTCCTTCGGAGTCTTCCAAGACTACTACCAGCAAACTCTCTTGTCCGGATACTCCTCCTCCAGTATCGCATGGATCGGTACCCTCCAAGGCGCGCTACTACTGATGGTGGGCGTGATATCTGGTCCGCTATTCGATAAAGGATACTTCAAATCTATGCTTGTGGTCGGGAGTTTGGGATTGGTGTTCGGATTGATGATGCTCAGTCTAAGTACGCGGTACTACCAAATCATCCTCACGCAAGGCGTACTGCTGGGGATATGTGAGGGACTGCTATACATCCCATCTGTGGCGTTAGTGCCGGTATATTTCAAGAAGAAGAGAGGGTTAGCTTTGGGATTAGTTACGGGTGGAGGTGCAACCGGAGGTGTAGTGTTTCCTGTTGTTTTTGAGAGGTTGCTGCGAGAATTGGGATTTGCTTGGGCGGTGAGGGTTATGGGTTTCGTCTCGTTGGCAACGTTGGGTTGTGCGGTGGTCTTGGGAAAGGGATTGGGACCGAGGAGTCCGAGACAACTGATTGATCGGACGGCTTTTGGGGATGTTTACTACCTCGCGTTCATGGCGGCGGGATTCTGTAAGTCCACACCCTTCCCTGGACCCATTCTTGTCAATTCTGCTAACGTACCCCCCCAGTCCTCCTCGCCGGCACCTTCGTCCCCTATTTCCTCGGCCCATCCTACCTCACCCAACATCTCTCCAGCCCCTCTTCTGGCCTAAGATACTACATCATCTCCATCTTCAACGCCTCCCAATTCCTCGGCCGTCTCCTCCCCGCCTGGTACTCCGACTACAAACATACCTACCTCGGGCCCGAAGCCATCCTTCTCTTGTCCGAACTCTTCATGGGAATCATGGGGTTCTGCTGGGCCGCGGTACATAATGTTGGAGGCTATGTGCCTTGGGCCATCATCTGGGGATTCTGGAGTGGAGCGGCTATTACGTTACCTGCCGTCGTGCTGCCTTATATATGTCCTAATGGAGCTGTGTATGGGACGAGATTGGGGATGTTGTATGGGGTTGCGGGGGTTGGGTTTTTGGTTAGTACGCCGATTGCTACGGCGGCTAATACGGCTAGTCAGAGCTTTTTGGGGAGTCAGATGTGGACTGGGGCGAGTCTTGTGGTTGCGAGTGCGTTTTTTGCGATTACGGCGAGGGAGGCGAGGAAGAGGAGGTTGCTTTATGAGATGGGGAAGAGGGATAGGAGGGGATGGCTTATGGGTAGAGTGTCGAAGGCGAAGGCGTCATCAAAGGAGAAGGAGAAGGTGATGGGGGCTGCTTAGACAGGTCGGCTTTGAGATGAAGCTCATAGCCTTTCGTACAATCAGAATTTTTGTCGCCTCCTTGCCGTCCGGCTCGAATGCAAGTCGAAGTGAAGCCGCTATCTGACGCCAAGATCTTGAGAGGACGGCATCTCTTCCACGTGCTCTTCATGTTCTCAAGGCCAAGCATACCATTGGAAGTTCGAAATCCGAGCGCTTTCCAAACCTGGAGTGACACGCCGTCAGCCGCAAAGGATCACAACGTTGTTGGCCCGTACGTTCAGGCGACCAAAGACGAGTCTGTGCCAAAAGTCATGGCAGATGTAAAAGGTCAGCCTCACTGCAGCTGTTGCCAGCACAGCGTCGTCATGGTCTCAAATTAATGTGAATGGCAAATGAGAAATTGCCATGCTGAGCTCGCAGCTCGATGCGACATCACTCTCGGGTTTCAACAGTGACCTTCCATTGACTATTCTCGGACACAGGAAAGCATGGCCAAAACCTCAAGCATACCGTTTCGAGGCATTTTAGGTCGACGAGCAGCACACACGACCGAAACGAAGCCTCCTTCCTCTGCATCGAGCGATAAGAAGAGCAGCGAACAGCGAGACTCCAGACATGCCACTGTCCTCGTGACTGGATCGACTGGAAACTTCGGCTGTTACCTCTTGGACCTCCTGTCTTCTCTGGAGTGGATCAACCATGTCGTCTGCTTGAATCGTTCTCCTGACGCTCCGAATCGACAAGCGAGTGGCCACGAGGAGCGAGGCCTGGCAAAAGACTTCCATGGTTGCGATGTCACTTTCTTGCAGGCCCAATTTGGTATCGAGCGATTTGGCCTATCAGACGATACCTACGAGCGCCTGGTCAGTACTGTCGACTTGGTCATCCATAACGCGTGGCCAGTAGACTTCAATCGGAATTTCAGCTCCTTCAAATCATCGATTGACGGTGTTCAACACTTCATCGACTTCTGCAATCGACGACGGCCGCATCCGATCAAGCTGCTTTTCATCTCTTCGATTGGAGCCACTTCGAACTGGGGAAGTGCTGCGCCGACCTCACGATCTAAGATTCCAGAGGTAGAGCTCGTCGATTGGAAGTGTGCACGAACGGGGTATGGCCAGTCGAAGCTGCTGTCTGAAAGGCTACTCACTCACGCATCCAGCGCATACGACATTCCGGTTACCATTGTTCGCGTTGGGCAGCTGAGTGGACCAGTCCTACATGGAGAGAAAGGGAAATGGCCAGAGAGAGAATGGCTACCTAGTTTGATCCGAAGCTCGATGTCTCTTGGAGCACTGCCGATGGAGCTCGGTCCGGTTGAGCAAGTCGATTGGGTTCCCGCGGACATTGCTGCTAAGGTCGTGACTGAGTTGGCTTCAGATCTCGCTACTACAGTACGAGAGAAGCGTTCGTCGGCCAGCTTTTATCATGTCGTCAATCCGTGTTGTGTAGATTGGCGTGACCTTGTGCCGAGCATAAAGGCTATGATGAGCGATGCAGCGCGTCTGGTCAGCTTCGTTGAATGGGTCACGCTCTTGAAGCAAAGCGCCGCAGATCTCGACATGGACGAAGGAGTCAATCCTGCCGTCAAACTTCTTGATTTCTTCGAGACTCTTCAGGACCGGGCGATACGGTTTCCGAAGGCAAAATCTGCTTTGCTGGAAACTAAGAAGACGGAGAAGGTCAGCAGAACGCTGGCAGAGCTGAACGCTGTAAGTGGGGAGTGGGTGAAGCTGTGGATGAGACAATGGCGGTGGGAGTGAGTGGGAGATAGAATGGAGGAAAGACAGTAAATGTCGAAGGGAACAGATTAGTTTATGCATTACTGCGAGAACGTTGATACCTTACTTCCGCGCACGGCCCAATATGCCAAGGAAGCCTGAGCGCTCCACTTTCGTGACGTCTCCAACGCTTCTTTAAAACCCCAACATCGATCAAACAATACCTTCCATCATCAAAGCCATCACGGCTGGTGTCATACTCTTGTATATGCTAAAGATCAACTTCAAGAAATGAAATTGGGAGATCTGGCGAGCCCGAACAGTATATATCCGCGCAGCATTTCCTCTCTGGATCTAGACGCGTCTCAACCGCCAGCAGTTAGGACAATGAGGGTGCCATTTACAACGCCGTCGTGTTGGCTCCTGGGAACTTGTCCGACAACTCCTCCCACAGTGGCTTTCCGCCTTGGGTAAGGGCATCCCATGATGGGCAGGAGAGATTCAACAATGGTGCCGCGAGGGTATCCAGAAGCAGCGTGAGCGGCTTGGTCAAAGTCGTGAAGAGGTTGTTCGTGTAGTTTGGCGCCGCCAGCTTGACGATCTGCAGAGCGAAGCAGATCAAGTTGTTACCCTCCAGCAATTTGGGAACGTTTACAAGTCCGGAGACTGGGTCCGACAGGTCGACACCGGTGAAAGAGTTCACGGAGCCCATGTTCCCGCCAATGCTCGCAAGCAGAGGGTATTTGACGGTCCACGCGACCAGGTCGAGATTGAGCTGGACCAGGCCCCAATCGAGAGGCACTTTATAGAAGTTGTCCGGTATGCGCTCGTGGCCGAAGTTGTACGTCAGGTTGGATCCGCTACCTGTCACCGCGAAGAAGCTCTTGAGGACGTCGTGGGCTGGAAACAATCTGTCAGCAACAACTTCGCAAGACGACATCAGACTCTACTTACTCAGTTGGCCTTCGGGATGTTCAGTGGTGTGGTTCGAGAGAAGGCGAGTCATGAAAAGAAATCCGGCATTCCTTGCGATAAAGCCGGTGAATGGCCCATAGTAGAAGTTCGGATTTGTCGCGATCGACTGGTTGAAACGCTTCACGGCAAAGTCTGCCATGATGTCCGAGGTGAACCATTCACCAGTTCCTTCTCGTACGGTGCTGTAGAGGTCTTTGAACGTATCCAGATTCATTGTCACTGGATCTCCCGTTACAAAGAGATCATCGCGGGTCGGCGACGAATCGCTCTCGATGAGGTTGTGGGAGGCGTTGATGCCTTGAGGAGTACCCAGAATTCCGAGCACGCCGTCTAAGAGATTGTCGACCTCTTCGCTCTCGCCGCCGATGGAGAAGGAAGGGTTCAATGAGATCGGGTCGCCTGTCCATACGACTCCCATGACGGCCAGTACTGCTGCGAGCTCGACTCCCATGCCATACACGGTGTTGATGGCTGTGGTGGCTTCAAGCAGCGACACCACTCCGGATCTTGGGATGTACCCATGGTTTGCTAAGGCGTTGAGTCCTGTAAGGCAATGTCAATACCTGCCGAGCGTCTCGAGGATTGGTCGCCTCATTGTAAGGCCTCTTACCAGGACAAGGTCCACGCTGCTGACCCTTCTGAGGAGGTTGGAAAGCATGGTCTCCTGTCACATCGATTGGGCTGTCCAGTGAATTGATCAAGAGCCGTTCTTCCAGCTTGTGCTGTGGCATACGCATGTGCCCTTTATGGTGAGTCTCTCCATGTCCATGCGCTGAGACAACACTCGCAACACCGCCCACCAACCCGGAGAGGGCCAATATCAGTGTCTTGGCAGCGTGCATGTTGGCTGCATGGTAAAGAAACAAGAGGATGACCATGGGACTTAACATAACTGGACTGTCCCTTCGCCTATTCGGGAAGTTCTCGGTTTTGCTGTTTGCAGGGATTATATATGGCTTCCACGTTCTGCAAGACCCCCGATCCCAGTCCCGCGCACCCGGTCCGCGAACAGTGCTGAGCTAAACGCTTTAACGACATTGCTGGTGTCTTTTGGCGATGCTTGGCTTGTAGATCGGACTACATACCGTTACGCTGGCAGCGGCTGGCTGTCAATGCTCTGGAGCCGTCATCCTGGAGCCGTGCAGCGGCATCGGGTATGCATACGCCAGCCTTCAAGGCACCTGAGCACTAAGTCACCCTACTTCGAAGTACCGTGGTGTTTCCGGTCAAGTATTTCAATGTTCCCACAACAGCAGCACGGGAGACACGGTTCGCGGTGAGAGATCTGATTGTCGAAGCTCCACTGAAGAATGCAGGTCGACCCTCTTTCAAAAGGTCGATCATCACTCTCGTTCATCGCATCGGCAGTCGCTCGTTCGTGCATCTCTTTCTCGCAAATATGAGGGTATTCTGGAGTTTGGTGTTTGTCTTTGTTGGGCTTGTGACATGTCAGAATGCGACCGAACAAGCGGAATTGCAGGCAGCGCTCAAGCTGCTGGCTTCCATGCCCAAGTGCGGTGTATGTCAAGGGTTTCCACCATGCTTCAAGCTCTCGACTGACAGTATTCAAAACAGTTGACTTGCCTTGAAACCGCAATTGCTGCTTCGCCTTGCTCCGCGACCGACATTGCATGCTCATGCAGCAATGCCACGATCACAGCTCAGGTCGAGCTCTGCGTAGCGGCCTCGTGCAGCATCAAAAACTCTTTGAGTACGCCCTCGAAGCTCGCACAGCAACAGACATTTCCTGATAAACTCTACAGCCACCAAGAACACAACCCAGACACTCTGCTCACAGCCTGTGCGGGATGAGACGCATCTCGTCTCGTACATAGGCGTGATCGGCTGCGTGATCGCAGTGATAGCCTACTTCCTCCGTATGCTCTCCAAGATCAGCTTCCCGTGCGAGGGTGGAGTTCGAGTCATCAATCAATTGTGGTGGGATGACCTGATAGCCAGCATCGCCATGCTGGAGATTATTCCCCTGAGTTGCCTTTCCGTCGTTCTCGCCAACACTGGACTTGGGAGAGATCTTTGGACTCTGCCATTCAAGAACATCACTCGGATCCTGAAGGTGAGACTCTAAACTCTAGATGTCTAGAGGGACTCTGGCTGATCAAGTTTCAGATATACTTTTTCGACGAGGATCTCTACTTGACTGCGCTTCCCATGATCAAGATCTCCATGCTCCTCACGTATCTGCGCATCTTCCAGTCCAAGCATTTCCGATGGGCGGTATTCTGCGTCATCGGGCTCAACATTGGCTATGGCATAGCCTTCCTGCTTGTCTCGATCTTCCAGTGCCGCCCTGTCTCGTGTGCATGGACTCACTGGGATGGGGAGCATGCCTGCTCGTGTAACAACATCAATGCGCAGGGTTGGACATCAGCTGCTTTCAACGTCATCCTCGATGTTCTAACACTCAGTCTGCCATTGCCCATGCTCTGGAAGATGACATTGAACAAGCGCAAGAAATTTTTGGTTATGGTCATGTTCAGTATGTCGCCCTCGCCTCATGAGCATTTGGCAACAAAATGACTGACACTCTCTCCAGGTCTTGGCTTCTTTGTCACTATCGTCAGCATTCTACGCTTGCAAGTCTTGATTCAATTCGGTGACAGCCAGAACATATCTTGGGACTACAAATCTGTCGGCTACTGGTCTACCATCGAGCTCCACGCCGCTGTCGTATGCGCCTGCATGCCGGCGATGAGAAACCTTATCCGGCGCTTCTTACCACGTCTGGTTGGATCCAGTGCAGAACAATCCGCGCAACCGCCTTCTGGCCTCTCAGGACTCTCGGGTCGTAAGTCTGTCCGCGCCGATGGAGCATCATTCGACATGCTGACGCCTCGACCCTTCATAGGCACGGCAGTCAACAGCGGATTCAGCAAGAACGAGCCCGAAGTACACGTGCGGAGGAGAGACAGCGACGAAGACAATTTTATTCCCCTGCAGGATGTCAATACCAACAGCGATGGACCACACACCCGAGACGGGTCACAGCATTACGGACATGCTGCACACCAGAGCGGGCAGAGCTGGTTTACGGACGCTAAAGATGACGTCCACGGCCACCCGGTTCGGGCCCATAGCCCCATTTCGGATCGTGTTTAGTGGACATGGCTTTTTCAAGCGGCGGCGGAAAATAGCTTCCTGATGGACGACAGTGGGACGAGTCGTTTCAGACTGCTATGAGAAAATAATTAGAGATACCCAGTGCGCAGAGCTCCGCCACAGTAGAGCAAACTTATTAGGGAAGAGCAGATTCTCTTCGCGAAAAGATAGAATGTTTGATAATCAACAGTTTTAACGGCCGTCTTCGTAAGCAGAGTGGTTTCTACGTGCCTTCTCCTGGTTCTTCCATGGCCCAAGCTGATAGACCGGCAGTTGGGATACTATGTTGCTTGCTTATCAACACACTGAAGATGAAAGACTCCGTTTCTCATCATACCGATGACGAAGAACGTCCCATACTGGCTTCACACCAAGACTGCGCGAGCAACGAACGATGCAATGGGCAAGGCAAGGCTCAGGGCCCCCCTGGTCTCGCGACCGGGCTTCAATTTCACCATGATCTCCAGCTAGGCTAGGGGAGTTGATTGAAGTCTGAAGATACTTCGGTACTTCGCTAGGAGAGTTTGACACATGCTGCGTCTACTACTTTTGAAGTAGTGTTTCGCGTTACTGTTATAGGGGATTTAGACAAGGGACTGGAGACGGGAGGCTGGAGGATCCGTTGTCGATGTTGTTGTAAAGCTCTTCGCTGAGGCTGAGGCTTGGGCTTTGGAGGACACTTGATCATGGATTGCTCCGAAAGATATCCGAAAGGCTCAACACCACTGCACTTATCTTGCGACTACAAGCTATTTATGTCATGCGGAATAGGAGCCGAAATCATTTGCACTCGAGCGATGGCCGCGGCAACGACACAACTACTCATGCTGAAGCGTTCGGACCTGAAGTCACCGTGAAAGCCTGACACCTAGGCTATGCCGCTTCGGCATGATCAAAATGGCAATGTTCTGTCTATATTATTCACGAGACGAGCATGGAGAAAGGGGATGAAGAGATATTTTATGATGATCCAGGACACAGCAACTGCACTTTCTGATGACCAGCCCCACATCAACCGCCGTAACGAAGAAGACACCGCAAACGAACATCTTTGGTCTCAATATCAGCAGCCTTGACCATTCCGTCGAGTTCTACTATACTGGCTTCGTCGCAAGGCCAAGTAATCGCAAGAGCTCTCAATAGCCTGGTGACAAGTGGACCCGGTCCGCCTATCGTCTAGCGCTGAACGGCATCATACCACACCAGGTCTGAAACTGTATTCATGCAACAGATTCCAAGATCACTTGTCCAGAAGAGCTCGATCGAAGCTGAGAGGCAATTCGTACGTTAAGCTTACATCCAGCTCTGTATAAAAAAAGGGCGACTCATCGACGACCACGAGCAGCAGGAGGAGTAGGAAGAGGAAGCGAGGACAATCCCACAAGAATATAACGACCCTCTACCCAAGTCCTCTCTCCTTTTACAATCAATCTATCTATTTCCCAGGCTTCCTTTACAGCTACCTAACGCACCGAAGGACAAAGAATGCTGAACTGCACATGAACATCGCATCCCGCGCTCAGGCACATGCCAAGCTTTATTCACTTGCGTGGGATGAAGGTTAGGGCAAGTCCTACAGCGCCATGGAAGTTTACCGAACTTGCATTGACGCCGCTTGGCATGGACTTCATTGCGTACAGCCTTCTTCTTAGTGTTGAACCTTCGAATATTCATGAAAAGAGCTGAAAGATGCTGTAGATAGTCGAACCTAGGAGAGGGTATTGCGCAATGGTGGTCTCGAGGCAAGCAGGAAAAACGACACAGATCACAATAATGTGAGATCTTGATTGTAGAACACCTTGATAGCCGAGAACGGTAGTCAGAATACGCCTCTATAGAATGCCTGCTCAAACACTACCCCTCCCCCTCACCACTTCCACTCCGCCTCCTCCTATCCCGCTCACTCATCCTCCTCTCACTCCTCAGCGCCTCCGCAGTAGGCATACTAGGATGTCCCCTCATCCCCGTGTACTTTACAACAAACCACCTGCCCTCCCTCAGCCTCCACTCAAAGACCGCAATACACTGTCTCACCAACCCCAGCGGTAGTCCTTGCATGAGGATTGTCACATAAACATCCGCATAGCCCGCCTTCAGATTTACATTCGCATTACAACTGATGTATTCGAGATGATAATTGGGGTAGAGGTCGATAAATTCTTGAAGGCGGGATGCATGTTCGGTTTTGGTTGTGGCGGGACCGGTGGTGATTTGGCTGTGGATGTCCGAGGCTATGTAGGTCCAGGACCAGTGGCGGGAGAGGAGGCGGGTGTTGATTGAGTCGCCGAGGGCTTCTGTTATGCGTTCAAGTTCGTGGGCGATGGATTCTTCTGTGGCGGGAGAGAGGAGGCCGGGTGTTGGTGGGGAGGTTGAAGGAGATTTGGAGATGTCTCTGGGGTTGCAAGTCTTCGGTTCTGATGACTTGACACGCTTTGGCTGTGCCATTCTGTTGGATTGGCGTTGATGAGAGCGCGTTGACGACGATGGGATCGATGCCTTATATCGCTGATACAATCCATCCTCCAGGTCTGGCACCTGGGCAACGTGTTGGACTTCGGCCATAGTGGAGCTAATTTCGTTTCGCTGGAAGGCTGTGTGCAGTCGATTTCTGTGTTGAGACGATCTCGAATCTCTCCGAGTGTCGCGAGCTGAGAAGACCAGGGGCGAAGAGTAGGATCAGATGTTCTATTGTTCTGGAGATATGGCAGATGATTTGTCTCTGATCCAGGAGGATGTGTGCTCAGTCAAAGCCCGAAGTCGCCAGATGGGCCAAGGCCACACATTTTATGTATGTTTAGCCCCCATCGTTGTCGCGACGGTTGCGAGCCGCATGATGGGATCGTTAAGCTTGAATCCGTGCATGGTGTCCACGTAGGGCGAGTCTCCCACAGCATCAACCGGTGAGGCCGAGATAGAAGCCCATACAGAAGATCATCTCAGGTCTATGCCGCATCCGGTCGCTGCCAAGGCACTACGCCTTATGAAGGATTCGAGCTGTGTCCCTCGGGAGAGTTCCGACGTGCATGAGATTCACGTGAATCTCAATGATTGCTGAAGTCGGGTAGACTGCTCAGCGAAATAGGCAGGTGCCTGGCATTTCGCTTTGGAGGTCGCTCCAAAGAGTTCTGATAGGCTTCCCAGGGGCAGGTCTTGCGGAATATGGCCAAGAGTTGTGTTACGCGGCATTGCGCGAGCTGAGCCCTGTCGCTAGAAGAAGCCGTCTTCACGCATGCCATCCACCGCTCCTCCACCTCTTCCTAGCATGCCAGTCCATTTCACGCAGAGCCATCTACCCTTCGCCATACGCCATTCAAAGATGCCCATAGCGCGCCGAACTACGCCCGGGGGATGTCCGGTAAGTTCCATGTTGTGATAAACATGTGCTATGCGATGCATATGGCCTAGGGTACAGAAGGCATCCGTCAACTTGAGGTGCTTCTCAGGGTATTGTTTGACGAGCAGCTTGTATTCCTCGACGTGTGATGTCAAATCTTTCGGCTCCGTAGTTTGTTGGTAGTAATCGAGATACATCTTGAAGGATGGTGAAAAATAGTCGGCAGACAACAGGCCGTCATAGTCTCGGGTGTTGTAAAACTCAATGATTTGAGTGGATAGTCGTTCCAGATGCTGCTCTGTCCATTCTTTCTCCAGTTCTGAAGTTCCAACGGTTTGGTTCATGTTCTCCGTAGTGGCGGTGTCCCGAGGGCATATATTTCAGCTGGCCAAGGGCAGATCCTTCGAGAGAGCAGCCGAGCTAGGGCAGGGCGATTCTTCCCGCCGATGGAAGCTTTTATCTTGAGTTGATGCTTGGAGGTGAAGAAGCTGCGGTCAACGACTTACCGTTGACTTACCTCTGGCCAAGAAGATGATCTCCGAAAAAGACCCATGATCCGACATCTGCCTAGGTATCAGAGGTGCCAGGCGTTCGCGCGCGCAACGCTGACCACGCCTTCCAGCGGGACAAGTAAACAGCCAAGCTGTACCGGATATCAGACTTGCAAGCGTCAGTGTATACCACTCGCAGTGTCTCTGGTCGGGCGTACTCAGTGGTTGGTGGTGAGGTCGAGATATGATGCTGACGCTGATGTTCGCCGAGGAAGCGGACACATCCGGTCGGCTTGGCCCAATTCGGTCAAGCCGCCCATCAAAATCAGGTGATGTCTGCTCAACTACGTATCAGCCGAGCGCCGAAACGCGCCCCTCCCTCCAACACACGTCCAACCACGCCCGAGTCTCCCTTCCGCCTGTATGCGGCAACAAGCTCATCCCAAGCTCCCTCGCTCCCTGAAAGCCGCTGCAAGCCTGACCGCTCCGATTCCACCCAATGACGGCGACGAGCGAAGACGGCAGTGAGCCTCTTTGCTCACATGCTCACTCTTAGACGGAGACGAGTGATGGCTGATCACATTACCATCACTGCAACTCCGGCACCTCCTGTCTGATGTCCGGTAAGAGCAGACGACAGGAGACTTCATTTCACTCCGTCTTCACTCTTACTCTCGCATTGTCACAATCAGTAGAGGCAGCTTGGATTCATACGCGAAGTGACTCGTTTCAAGAGCTGTCTCATCCGCATCCTCTCTCCATCCTAGGAAATACACCTCCACCCCTACGAAATCTAATCTGCTGTATCCAGGATCCTTATACCGTACCTGAGAATCTACCGAGAATCGGCACTTATACTATGAACTGTTTGGACCTGCGACACTGACATACGCTTATCCTTCGACGCGATCCAATATGAGCATGAGTTGGTAGACTCAACCACAAATCCTCGAACCGCTCCTCGCCGTACTCGTGGCCGGCGCGTTACTACTCATCCCCGCGACAGTTACGAAAGCAATACTTCATATCATAGACGAGAGAGACCGGACCGATATGCCCTTCCCTTCTCTCCCGTCCCCTCCGAATCTCTTCCCAACATACCTCGTTCCCTCTCTCCCTTTCCGACGGCGCAAGTCCAGCACCGATAGCACCGCTTCCTCAAACCTCAGCTCCAGTCCAACCACCTTGAGCTCCTTTCAACAAGACGACTCCTACCTCTCCGGTCACGCTTCCCATCTCCGCTGCTCCCGCTGTCTCTCCGATCTCGCCCTCTCCTCGCAAATCATCTCCAAAGGCTTCACAGGCCGCCACGGACGCGCCTACCTGGTCGCCCCCTCCACATCCGCCATTTCCTCCAACCCGTCCTTCCTCCCAACCGCGAAGGCAAAAAACGACGCGCTCCCGAACCTCCCCAATACATACACCCACAAGCCTGTTCCAAGACAGCTTGTCACGGGAGCACATACGGTCGGAGACATCTCCTGCGCGCAATGCGGCAGCGTATTGGGATGGAAATACATCGCGGCCGAACAAGAGGACCAGAAATACAAAGTCGGGAAATTCATCTTGGAAACTAAGAGAGTCTGTCGTTCTTCGACATGGGAAACTTTAGACGAGCGAGATGAAGACGGCATGTTAGATCAAACGAGGCAGGATAGCTTCCGGAGACGAAGTAGTGCGGCCGCTTGTCCGCCGTCAGACTTGACAGCTGCTAGGGAGGAGATTGAGTTTGATAGTGAGGATGAAGATGAGTGCGAAGAGTTGTTTTTGGGGAAGTGGACGCCGCAGGTTGCTGGGAGGATTCGGAGGGGGAAGGCGAGAGACTTTGTGGGGAGAGGGGTTGGGGAAGAGTAGGAGAAGAAAATGGAGGAGGTGGATGAGAACGTGAGGAGGACGACCGGATTGAGTATGATGATGTTGGATATACCCCACCGATCGCTTTGAGGCGATTCGACGAGTTTACGGATTAACGATATGACTTACTGTTGGATACCACGGATGGACGGATATGAGCAAGGACGGTTTGGGGGCTTTTGTTTTTGGATGATATACCCGGCGCATACGGATGGTCGCTTTGCTAATCCTTACGATACCCTGCAAGAGCAAGTTTGGATTTATAGAATGCCCAGAAAGATTGGATTTTAATGCTGGCTTCACGTATATACCCATCATTTAACTACATACACCTCTACCTCTCCCACCCTCTAAAGTAACATCCTCAGCGTCCCCAATCCCGGACTAACAGCCTCTTTACTCTTCAACGTCAACACAGCAGCCCTTTGCGCGACATCGATCAGATCTTCTACTCTCGCCTCCTTTTTCCCTCCTTTGGCTAATCCAGCGAGCAGTGTCCCAGCGAATGTATCCCCCACGCCGTTCACGCTCACGATTTCTTCTGGTTTCACATCTTCGATGGAGGGGAAGAGACGCATGTACACACCACCTACTACATCTCCCACTCCACCTTCACTCGGATTGCGGGATAAGATGTAGGGTGCGTAATCCCAACTCGTCAGACGAGCGTCTCCTGCTGGGAGGAGTTGCGTGAGAAGGACACCGTCTTTGCCTAGTTTCGTGCAGATGGTAGGGATGAAAGGGAGTAATTGAATGGACTGTTGAGGAATTCCTTGATCGACGAGTTCAGGAGTCGTAGCCAGAGACATCTGTGTCCTCGCGCCGGAATGTGGGATTCCCAGAGCGTCGATGATGGACCACCAATCTTGCCTGTCGAAAGCACCACCGGAGCGGGCGGCGGTGTACATAGCGGAGAGTTCGTGGATGTTGGGTGTGGAGAGGTGGATTGAGGGGTTGGGGAAGACGGATAGAGTGTGACCTTTGGAGGAGGGTTTGGGAAGCTGGAAGATGCCCGCGGATTTGACTTTGCTGACGGGTTCGAATGTTACGTGGGCGGAGATTGATGAGGCGGCGGAGAGCCAGCGGGCGAGGTATTCGGGTGGCCAGTTGCCGTCTATGGCGATGTGGGAGGGTTTGGCTGCGTGGAGTTGTGGGAGCCAGAATGTTTCGAAGGTCTCGGAGATGGTGGAGTTGGTTGACGAGGGTGTTTCGAGGATGGACATGTCGGCCATGGCGAGGACGAGGTCTTTTTTCGTGTCGTTGATGGCAACGTATTGTGCTGTGCGACTGCCGGATTCTTGTGGAAGTGTTTTGACACCGGTTGTTGACATGCCAGCTGTGGATAGGGCTTCTAGAGCGGCTTTGCCGGTGAGGTCGTCGCCCACAGCACTACAGAGGCGGACGTTGGCACCCATCAGATAGGCGGCTCGGGCGACGTTGTGGCCCACGCCTCCTAGCGATTGCGCGATCATGGCTGGATTGGATGTTTGGAGCTCTGGAGTTGAGAGGCCTGATTCAGATCGTGGGTTGAAGTCGCAGGCCAGGTCTACAGCCAAACTACCAGCAACGAAGACGTCAGCCCTCTCACTGGATGATGGCGCCTCGACGCTGACTGCTGGAGCAGTCGTCTTCACCTTTGTGGATGGGAATTTCCCACTTGCTGCAGCCATTGACATGTTCTTCAACATGCCAGTGAGCAATTTTTTTGACTTGTTAGGGAAAGCTTCTGCGATTTCGTCCAGAGATCTTCCTTCATCTTGCATCACGACAATCTTCTCCAGCTCTTCAGGAGAGATGCTGACTGCAGAAATGGAACTCTCATCTTGTGGAGATTCTTTGCTTGCATCATCGAAGATAGACTTAGACTGGTCTCGGATTGCAGCAAGCCGGTCATGAGGGTCTGCGATTTCAGCTGCGGCACCGCCGTGGGTTTGCAGGCCCTTGGTGACACCACTGCTCGTGTAGTTGGAAGCCGCTGGCCCAGTGATGTTGCCAAGTGAAATGCTTTCAAGTCCACTGTCCAAGGTGTCAGTAGACAACCGGTGGAGCTCTATGAATCTTAGGTACTCACTGACTCTGATCCTGTTGATCCCTCAGACTCCAGCTTCCGCAGCGCTACAGCAACCTTGGCAGCTCGCACGACGTTTGATTCTACGAGCGCAGTGTTCGCCTCAACACTCTTACTGCCAGTGATCTCTTTGATCTTATCCAGAATAAATGGCGTGGCTGCAGCCCCGGTCGAACCTGCTTGGTGTGCTGCTGTGAGTGCTTGGTTGATAGACTGCTCCATGAGCTCGAAGGGAATCGAATGCTTCTCGGGTATGGGGTTGGAGAAGACAAGACCAGATTGAAGACCCAATGCCGTTTGAGCCAAGATGACCCTCGCAGCGTCTTCTTCGTTTTGCAGCACGACTGGACTTCTGACTCCACTGTCTCGCGTGTAGAAAGCAGGAAAGTCCACGGCCGCAGTCCTCCCATCGGCAAAGGTGGCAACAGAAACGCCTTGCGTCTCCAGATACTCCAGCGTCTTCGGAATGTCGAGAAATGACTTGCAGCCCGAGCTGATCACCGCGACTGGTGTTCTTCCGAGCTCCGTCAGGTCAGCAGAGACATCCATAGTCTGCTCGGCTCCTCTGTGCACGCCACCAAGGCCGCCTGTACCAAAGACTCTGATGCCTGCCATATGCGCGAGAACCATGGTCCCACTCACAGTCGTCCCACCATTCAATGCCTTGCCATTGGCATCCTTCAGGCCCAGGACAAACCCGAAGTCTCGTCTTGATACCTTCTTGGGCCCACTTGCAGAGACCAGTCGTGTCAACTCATCAGGGTGGAGCCCAACCCGTGCAATCCCATTCAGTATGCCAATGGTAGCAGGAACGCCTCCATTCCGTCGTACTAGAGATTCTAGCTTGGTGGCCAAGTCTAGATTTTCTGGATACGGAAAGCCATGAGTGTAGATAGTGCTCTCAAGAGCAACGACTGGGCGTCCCTCTGAGATGGCTTGTCGGATCTCTTCTGAGACTTTGAAGTATTTCGAGTCGGACGATATGTATCTTGTCGATGAAGCTCTTGGCTTGGAGATATGCCGCTTGTTGAGAGCCGTTCGGCAGCTCCTGCAAATCCAGGGGAGTGACATCTCAACGGTACTGGATGATGGATTCGAAGGCGGATCAGTATATCAGACCATTTATATCATCATGAGAATTTGTTGCCCAGAGTGAAAATGGCTCCTGATAGGGCAAGACTCCATTGAGACACCGCAGGAGAGAAGTTGAGGTTGCATGTGAAGCTCTCTGAAGTCTTGGCATTGCAGCTAATCCCTGTAAAGCTTAACTTGGGGTCTGTGGACACCTTTCGCAGTGATACAGTACGCGCACGCATCGTCGCGACTGTTCGCACACACCACACATCGATGCCGCAACGATGAGGCTACTACAATGGGCCTGGCTAGGCCTCGCGAGCGTCGTCGCCGCCGAGTCGAACCTCACATACGAATCCCGCAACATTCTACCCTCGACCTTCACACCTCCGAAGCATTTCCGCAATGTGAACCTCGTCCGGAATATCAACCTGGAGAAGAGCTACCCGCGAGAGACTGTCAACGTGGTGATCGAGAACATTGATCGGGAAGCCCAGTCAGAA
The DNA here is from genome assembly GCA_003666085.1 of Pseudocercospora crystallina. Lineage (NCBI taxonomy): Eukaryota > Fungi > Ascomycota > Dothideomycetes > Mycosphaerellales > Mycosphaerellaceae > Pseudocercospora > Pseudocercospora crystallina. The sequence continues at coordinate 23,985 of QQNG01000250.1, forward strand.
TACTATCTTCCGTTTGAGCAAAGCTCATTGGGGCGGATAGGCGGGCTCGAAGTTAAGGACAAGAAGGACAAGAAGAATACTGGATTCACGGTTGAGGTTGTTGGTTACGATCCGACGAGGTACGATCCGTCAGGAACGAAGTGCTTGTAGGACCTTGTATTGACTTATCGTACAGTACAACCGAATACTACAAGATCACTCTACCCAACCCATTGACGACCAAGGAGCAGCTCACACTCTCCATTACCTACTACGTCCTCTCTGCCCTCGAGCCACTTCCTGCGCAAATCCAGCAGAACGACAAGCAGTACGTTTTGCACAAATTTTCAGCATATGCCCCGAGCGCATATACAACTCTCAAGCAGAAGACGAAGCTCAAGCTGCCCACCACCGATGTCCCAGACGCCGTCACTCTCCCTGCATCCTTGAACGCCGACGGTAAGGAGGACCCGCAAAAGCAAGGAACTTCTTTCACATACGGCCCATACGGCGAACGCGAGGCTGGTGCCGTGCAAGAGGTCAGCGTACGATATGAGTTCACCAAGCCGCTCACCCACGGCAAGCTGTTGGAGCGGGACATCGAGGTCAGCCATTGGGGCGGCAATATCGCAACAGAGGAGCGTCACTGGCTGACGAACCGTGCTGCGACGCTCAAGAACCACTTCTCGCGCGTACAGTATCAGCAGTCGAGCTACTACAACCCACCAAGCAGTGCGTTGAAGGAGCTGAAGTACCCGCTCACTGTCGGAAGTGCCGATGCCTACTTCGTCGACGATATCGGCAACGTCTCAACTTCGCGGTTCAGGTCGAGCTTGCGTGAGGCCAATCTGGAGCTCAAGCCGCGATACCCACTTTTCGGGGGATGGAACTACAGCTTCAAGGTGGGCTGGGACGGCGACCTGCCCAACTACCTCCGCAACCTGAAGGGCGCGTCCGACAGCTATGTTCTCAAGGTTCCGTTCTTTGAAGGTCCAAAGCAGTCTGAGGGTGTTGAGTACGAGCGTGTCGTAACTCGTGTGATTTTGCCTGAGGGCGCGACGTAAGAATCCCGCACCTGCTTTCGCATTTAATTGCGCTAACGTCTGAACAGTAACGTCCAATTCGAGACCACCGTCCCCATCGTCTCTAACTCCACCGACATCTACCGCACCTTCATGGACACCCTTGGGCGTACCTCGCTCACCCTGACTGCCGTCAATGTCGTCGACGAGTTCCGCGACCGCGACCTGATCGTTACCTATGACTACCCATCGTACGCCAAGTTCCGAAAGCCAATCGTCTTCACCCTCGGCGTTTTCTCCGTGTTCGTGGTAGCGTATGTGGTGGGCAATTTGGACGTCAGTATTGGCAAGAAGACCAAGACAGCTTGATAGAAGAGCAAAAGCTCATGAAATGGAAAATTGGAGCTCATGGATGTATTATATCGAAAAGCGTCCTTCTCGTATGATCCGTTTCTCTTGTTTGCTGACAGTTGACAGAAGTCACGCATTGTTGCACTGACCCTCGCTGACTGGTTGCCTTCGAGGACTTCAAGGCTGGTTCGCTCGCTGAAACCTGTTCTGAAGCACGATAGCGCTCATTCGGGCTCGAGCGGACTCAGCTGTGCGCACCTCGCGGAATCCGTTTTGCAAGCCTGTCATACTTTCAAGCTGCTCTCCCTACGGGAAGCTCGCTAATCTCTCGAAAGGACCACAGGTACCATAGGTACTATAGCGCGGTCGAGGCATGCAACCTTTCTGTATTCAAACGGCTGGATGGGAGTAGGATGCTGCAGCGAGCGACTGGCACTGTTCAGAGCCGCGACTGCGTTGGTCTCTCCAGACAATCGACGACTCAGTGAGATGAATTTGGGGTGGATCCATAAAGTCAGGTATGACTCGATCTCCCGGCTTGCAGGCGATGCTTATGAGATGCAGACAGCACTGTTGTCGTCCGCAGCTACGCAGCCCTAGCTATCTGCTAGTAGATGAGTAGACAAAGCACAACGCGGCAAACATCCAGTTCCACCGCATCGTGCATGCGTGCAGATCCATCCGCACACAGTATCATGGTCGGACTGTTACGCCGGTACCACCGAGTGCGCACTGACGCACAGCTTGCCTGTAGAAACTGGGATGGAGGTGGATGAAAGTCGTGCAGTGCGGAGCATGCACAGCAAGAGCTGTTCACAATGTCCGCATAATAACCATGATAGAATGGAAATGCGTGGGTACTCCTGCGAAATTCCGTGGAAAGATTTCGCGCTGTTACAGGATGCAAAGCAGATCATTCATCTTTACTCGATATCGTCTACCACGACAAGCATTTGAGAAGTAAGAAGACGGCGCATTCCCGCACGCTCGGTTCTCCCTCCCCGATTTTGACGCGTTCGACTTGCTGGGCAGAGACGCTTCTAAAGCATCTTCGCAGCCAACAGAAAGCTAGCAACGAGGGTGGCAATGCGTTCTCCAATAAGTCCGCAGCTATGGCGGACTTCAAACTGGTCGGAATGACACTGCGGAAGCTATAGAGGAGCAAGTGTGGCGACCCTTTTGGAAAGCGATGAGGGACAAGAAAATGAGTTTGTGAACTAGGCTGGTCAGACGGGCACACCTGCTGGAGTATCCCAGAACTGGTCCGATCAAGCTTAGCGCCTGTCACGTTGCGTCTCATACCAAACCGGAGCTCTTGAGCTTCGTGACTGCATTAGAGGAAACGAGAGTGCTGACGGAGTGCATTTGCTGTACCTCAGGGGGAGACCCAGCAATAGCGATGTCCAATCGTACTGCAGACCGCAAGAAGGCTATGAAACCACACATGATACAGCATGCGGCCATTACCTGAGTTCTCGGTCTGCATGTATACGCGCTGGACGACCATTTGCCAGTCACAGCATGGATTTTGCTCATATAAATCGTGAATCTCGACAGGACTGCTACACTTGTGCACCATGCGCGCTTACCGCATTACACAACGCAGCACATCCCCTGAATCCGGAGAGCTGCTCGCGCAACGCTCGCCGTGCGGAGCCAGCATCATATAGCTGCCCACTCGCACGATGCACCGCCTCTCTGCCTCTTCACCTCGTGGCAATCTCGTCGAATTTTCTCCGCTCTGACCTGGGATGGGACGTCCGCATCCCTGCGCTTTGGATAAAAGGGTCAAGTATGGCGGCCTCAGGGTCTACGTTCTTGTGTCTTGCTACTGCGCTTCCTTTATAAAAGCACGGCGGTTTCGCTCCGGTTTCGTCTGTTCTTCCGACAATCACTCCGATACCGCGAATCAGCAATCTGTACCTGAACCTAACAGCTGACCTATGCAAGTGGTCTTTATCACGACGGGCCATTCACAACAGACGAGGAACACCGATCTGACCTTCGCCTTCTCACGAACCCAGCCGAACACCAACGTACGCTCCAACTGAGGCCTCAGGCATTAGAATGGACCAAGGCGACTTGTTTCAGCTCCTCTTCGGACTTCTTGCAACGACCATCTCGTTAGGGCTCATCACTGTCAAAATAAGGCGTATGTCGCGGGATACAGTCTTCGGAGAAGCGGACTGACTGACAGAGTCAGGTTGCCTTCGTCGGCGGAAACACGACGAACCACTACTGCCGATGAACACAACGCACTCAGACCCCACCTTCCCTGAGCTTGGTTCTCGATGGTTCCCACAGGGTGATGGACATGTGACGTGGATACTGTCCTTACCGGTCAGTCCACCGAGCAGCCGAAGATCTTCTGGGTGCGTGTGAGGGATGGGAATCACGGCACATTCGAGGGACCCTGGAGTGCAATATGGCATCATAGCTGGGAAGAAACAAAGGTCCAGGTGGACTTCTATGGTATGGATGTAAGAGAGCAAACAATAGACTTCATGCTCTCCACTGGGCGTAACTTTACTGTAGCTGACGAATTCCGACAATCACATGCATTCACTCATCCCCACAGAAACGGCCGGTCTGTGCACAGACTTTCGAGCCGTTTCAAACAGTCTTCATTTTCTCACTTCTCCACATTGTGGTTCCGCTCTGAACATCACCGCAACACAACAGCAGCGACATCGCCACGAAGCACAACTTCACCGAAGATGGTGACGGTTCAGGACAGACTCGAGCAGATGAGGATCTATCAGTTCCGCCGCGCCGAGAGGTTGCGCGCCGCCAGCGCCGAGCGCAAGGCGAATCCGCCACCGACTACCGCTACTGCGCGGACGAAGCAGCAAAACCTCAACTTCACCGAATACAACAACGATGGATGGTTCACACCAGAGAAGCGAGCGCAGGACCTCCAGCATTGCAGTTTCCAATCCCAGACGGCCTTCCTCACACACATCAACTTCATTCTCCTCGTCGTTGCCTGGACCGATTATCTGGGTCGGCTACCCTCATACATTGTAGTCATCGTCAACTTGGCCTTGCTCCTCGACTTCGAGTATCAAGAATGGTTCTTCAGTCACACGTGGGAGGAGGTCCACTACTCACCTGTTGCGATCATTGCTGTCAAAAAGAAGTATGGGGTCCCATACAGGGCGCACTGTGAAGTTACATTCTTGGCCGGGTGCGCGATGTTTGTTCGCGTGGCGCAGAGGGTGGAGCGATGCTTTGATGCGTTCGTGGGAGGTGCAGTGGCATGCCGACTAATGTACGGGCGCGATGCTGATCGCTTCTGTTGCGCTCATCGCTTCTGTTGCGGAGAAGGAACCGATGAACCAAGGGCGCTCGACAACGAGGAGGAGGATACCATCGAGTCTGACAACGCAGACGACAACACGAAGCCGACGGTCGAGGAACCGCCCACCGAAGCTGTCAACATCTGCCAAGGCCCAACCTGCAAACACTGCAACGCCTGCATCGCCTGCAAGAACATGGGCAGCTACCCTGAAGGCGCTCAATGCAGCCACACACCTGTCGGATGCGATCGGTGTGCAGGCTGCGCTGAGAAAAATGGTTGCCTGAGACCCTGCTTCTGGTGTGACACGTGCAAGACAGAGCGCGATGAGGAGGTCTGCAGAAGCTGCGCAGCAAAGGAGGTTTTGTCTGGAGTCACCATGAAGCGTGTGTGGAGCGAGGAGCTTGGATGGGTTGTGATGGTTGATGAGGATAAGGAGGGTTAAGACGGCAGAATCTGTGCGATGGAAGAAGGAAGTCTCGATCAACAGCAAGGAGTGCTCTGCCAGAGGTGGCAATCCGGCTTGAGCTTAGAGTATGCTCTGAAAAGTAGTGCATGCTAATAGTTTCGAATGTCAAGGGATCTGCCGTTTGTTCTCATACACTTCGCCGGTCGCTTATGCAAGCTCACATGCAGCTTTCCGTTCACATGCATCGCCCAGCCGTCCGTGCGCAAGCTTCGCAAACGCCCGCCTCGGCCCAACACGTCGACTGATGTTGTTTCCGCTCTCAAACAACACATACAATCTCGAGAGAGCTGTATCCACGGTACGAGATCCCCTCCTTTATTCTTTTCTGAATTCGTGCTCAGGTACTTACATCAGTAGTCCGATACAACCGCAGCCATGTCTCAACCAAGCGACAATGCAAACGACGCACAGAATATGTCGCCAACCACCAACACCACTGAAGCTCAGGCAACTCGCCTTGAAGACGACACAACACCTATCTACGAGCCCGATGGCTGCGCCGTCTGCAAGACCTGCCCCCGCTGCCTCAACTGCCCAACCTGCGTCCTCCCGCGCCCGTGCCACTGCCTAGGAGCAGGTGGCTGTGGCCACTGTCCCAACTGCGAGAGCTTCACAAGAGACTACGATTTCAACGACTGCACTGGCTGTCCTTACGACTTCTGGTGTGAGGAACACATGCCGAAGTTCGACTGCGATGAATGTCTGAGTTGTGAGGAGTGCAAAGAGAAGGGAGCGAGGAGCAAGAAGCCGTTGATTGACAGGCCAATAGCCGAATGGTTGCCGCAAACTGACGAGGCGATTTTTGAGTCACTTCAAAAGTGCACTGCTGAGGAGTGGGAGGAGATCACGAGGAAGGTGGATGAGAGGGAAGCTGCAAGACGCAAGGCTAGAATTGATGCCGGACTCCCCGTAACCAACATGCCAGTGATGGAAGCACGGAATCCTGGTGGTGGACATTTTAAAATAGAACCTGATTCAGCGGGAGACTTGGCCCAGCGAACACCGACAGCCAAGTCGGTCATTCGACTACCCCTTGGAATAGGGCCCGAATTGCCGATCATTCGATTACCCAATAGGTCTCCTTCAGCGGGCAAATCGCTGCTGCTGCAGGCACTCCCTCATGATTGGCGGGGATCTTTGTCGAAGACGGCAGAGGGCCCGAGTCGTGGATGTCAGCCATGGCCAGTCGAGGCTAAGAATTGGGATCCCATGGAGGACAACAAAGACCTCGACGAGGATGCTGACTCCGGGACGGAAGAGGACAATGCGGATCAGGCCGGAGAAAGAGTGGTGAGCGATTAGGCGCCAGGCCGGTCCGATGACTGTCACCAGTGCTCTATCTCGGCGTTGTGGTTTTCATCGCCTTGGGCGCGAGGGAGCGTCGAAGCCGATAGATGATGACCCTCTTCGAGATGGCGTACGTGACGATCGAAGGAGGAAGGCGTCGACGAAGCTTCTGGCCCTTGAAAGAATCAGAACTCAAGAACGATGCTACATACCCCATAGCATCTCTATCATAATGCCAAGCAGCCTCGCTCAAACGCGCGCAAATCAAAAAAAGACTCACTCCGAAGAGACAGACAGCCAGTCCGCAACCCCCCCTTTGAGGGTATGTACACAATGTCAGAAGCAGAAAAAGGTCAATCAACTCCACTCAGAATGCACCCCTCTCAACGCCCTTTTTCTCCTTCTCCCATTCGTAATCCTCATTAACGGGCTGGTCTCCGCAAAGTAAGTATCTGTTAGCACTCCCATCTGATGCCCTTTCTCAAAACTGTCAAATATAGTAACCTCTCATGGCATCACTCTTCACCCGTTGTTCTTCTTTTCCGTCTCCTCAGGAGCACCACCAAGCTGTCCGTACCCCTCGGCCTGCGGTTGCGGCGTCGTAGCCCTCCCCGTTGGACCAGTATTCGCCGCACGACTCGGCCGACTCTGCAGCTCCTTAATCTGCTGTTCCACCGCAGCTAGCTGAGCAGCCATCTTTGCTTGAGCTTGAGGCTTTTTGGCCATTTCTTCGGGCGTCAGGTGGATCTCCGTGGCGTAGTGTTGGGCGCTCTTAGGTCGTTGCGGAATGTCGCGGGTTGTCAGGCCGCTGGCGCTGTCTTGAGGTGGGGTGTTCTCGGATGTTCTCTTCGAATCTTGGAGGCGTTGATCAAGCTCCTCGGCTGAGACGACAGAATTGACAACGTCGTTTGCTTCTTGTTGGAGATTGGGGATCGTCCTCGTGGGTTGGTGTAGATATGACTCCAGCATTTGCTTGAGGGTGTCTGCTCGCACCGGTTTCGCAAGGTAGTTGTTCATGCCTGCCTCGAGACACTTTTCACGATCGCCGCGGATGGCAGATGCAGTCATGGCAATGACTAGGATGTCGCGGACCAGCGGATTCGGGTGCTTGCGGATCTCGCGCGTGGCATTGTACCCGTCTAGAACGGGCATCTGGGATAGGTGAAAGGGTTAGTGAGTGTCTCAAACAAGCAGAAAGCTTTCAACAAGACGAAAACTCACCTGAACATCCATCAGCACTAGGTGGAATGGATGACCATCGTCGCTTGCTCGTGTCAACGCGTCAACGGCTTGTTGACCATCGCCGTATGCTTCGCAGTTAAAGCCAAGCTTCTTGACGAAGTTGATGGCTATCTTCTGGTTGATTGGGCTAGAGACGAGTCAGTAAGTGGTTGTGCGCAAATTGGAGGCATTACTCACTTGTCTTCTGCGATGCAGACCTTCAGCTGGTCGCGCGGTACCCCCTGCAAGCTCATGATAGCTCTTGCGCCCGGTCCGTCGTCAACAGCCGGCGGCGTGAACACTGCCATTGGATCTGCTTCCCGACCAAGCTGTGCATTCCCATTCTGCGTTCCGACGTCTGAAGGATTGACCTTCTTGAAAGGAAGGCTGAACGAGACGGTTGTGCCTACATCCGGCGTGCTTTCAAGCCAAATCTGGCCGTGCATAACGTTCTCCAGAATGGCCTTGCAGATCGAGAGACCCAGGCCTGTACCTCCGTAGCTGCGCGCAGTGCTTGAGTCGGCCTGCGAGAACGGAAGAAAGAGCTTCTTCTGTTGCTCTTGCGAGATGCCGATGCCAGTATCACTTACGGAGACCGTCACTTTGATCTCCTTCTCGTTCTCCCAGTCGACTTTCGCCTTGACAGTGACGCTACCTCGGGCAGTGAACTTGTACGCATTTGACATCAAGTTCATGAGAATCTGATGGAGCCGAACAGGATCACCCATCACGACCAGCTTCGAGTCCAATGCATCGAGATCCTGGATTGTCTTCAGGTTGCGCTCGATATTGGTGTACGATAGCGCTCTCACGACCTCACTGATGGTCTCCGTTAATGACAGTGGCACACTGAATACCTGCATCTTGCCTGCCTCAAGCTTGGAAAAGTCCAATATGTCATTGATGACACTGAGCAAAGTATCGGCGCAGACTCGGATGCTGTCAGCATGCTCTTCTTGCTCCTTGCTCAGTTGTGTTGCTTTCAGCATCTCAGACATGCCAATGACACCGTTGAGAGGTGTCCTCAGCTCGTGAGAGACGTTCGCAAGGAACATGGACTTGGCCTTGGCAGCTTCATCCTTCAGTCTGACCATCTCCATGGCCTTCGCTTCGGCGGCCTTCGCTTTCTTCTCGGCCTCGCGAGCCTGCGCCAGCGCTTGCTTCTGAACTTCCAGCATAGAGATGTTCGATGCTTGTACCTTCTCCGATCGCTTGAAGAGTAGCGCATTGGCGATCGATATGGCAATCTGGTTGACCAGTAACTTGAGTAGAGTGACGGTTCGCTCTGTGAAAGTGTTTGGTGGGGCTTGGCAGTACAGACTTCCCAGTAGAACCTTGTCACCATGAAGGATGGGTATCGAAATCATGGAGGCGCCTTCTGGATTCTTCTCAAGCCAATTATCAGGCACGTTGGAGAAGCGCTCGTCTTCCAAGACTTGTCGAAGGAAGACCTGCTCCTTGAATCTCAAGACGTACTTCGTGACTTGCTTGGCAACCTGATCCTCGACATCCTCAAGAGGTATGCCCTCCTCAGGCGCATTGATCCCGTCAGGCGTACCTACCGAAGCAACGCACCACTCCCCATTGTCGCTCTCTACAACGAGCCCGACGATCTCGGCTCCGGTAGAGTCCACGATGATCGTTGTCAGCTTTGAAAGTAGACGGTCCACGTTGAGCTCCGAGGATAGCAGCTGTGACGACTCCAGAATGCCCGCGAGATCGATCATATCCAACCCGACGGCCGAAGATAGCGCTGCCGGAGGCTCCTTGTTGTGTGTTTGCGCTGCAGTGTGCGGGTCTAGCCACTCCACAGTCCTATCTGCCGGAGTCTGCACCGCTTGATGGCTCGCAATCTTCTGCAGCTTGTACTCGTAAGAAGGTCCGCTGTTGACGTCAATCGTCGTTTGCGTAGCTGCGTCGACCGTCGAGAGGCTGCGGGTTCCGAAGAGAAGAAACTCAAAACGTTCCGAGACATGGTCAGCCTTTCCAAATGCTCCTACGCGCCTATAAGCAGAGATGCAGTCCAGGAGAATGCCTCTCGCTGGACGAGATGCGCCTCGGTGTGCTAGCCAATCTGCGTACAGCTCAAGGCTCAGCGCTTCGTCCAGGGCGTTATTGTGCAGCACTGCATGGTTCACTGCTCCTTCATAATGCTGAAGCACTTCTCCATATCTCTGTTCCACGTCTGCGATTTCTGCGTCCAAGAGCTTCGTGTATACGACATAGTTGACATTGTTGACACTTGCAACGACATCGATGAATGCTCGATACTCCGCAACTCGTTGAAGAAGCTGTTTTCTATCCTCTCTTTCGGGAGTTTCACGCAGGATAGCCAGGATTGACATAGCGATGTAGAACAAGGAGGAGTATCGATATCTCGAGCACAGAAGACCTTCTGTCATCGGCAGTATTTTGTCACCAAACTCGAGGGCCTCCTTATAGTGCCCGAAGCGGTACATGGCGACCAGCTTATACACCAGGTAGATTGACAGGGGTCTTTCCGGACTGGATGCACTTGCTTTCACGAATTTGAGGTAGGTCTCCGTGTTGTGGCTGGGATCGGAAAGGACGTCTTGAGCGGATTTCCAGTACGTTTTGCCAGATAGTGCGCGAGCATATTGACGAACGCCCATCAAGAACACGCCACCTCGGAGGTTTTCTTGCCACTCTGGGAACTCATCTCCAACAGATGCGATGAAGGCCTCTGTCTCGCCGATGTTTTCGGAGGACCACAGTCGGTATGCGCCCATTATCCCAATGTTGAGAAGGTGCAAGATCTTGTCCCCAGCACTTGAAGCAGCCTCGAGGCCTCTGTTGAGCGCGGCGAAATTATCACGCAGGTCCCACTGAATGTGGCCAAGGAACAAGGCGTGCAGCGTGAGCGTACGTCCGATCGTGTAGGATTCTTGGTCGAAGAAGTCGATGACTTGAAGAGCTCTATTCCCGAACTCCATTGCCAATTGCACCATGCTGAAGCGCGAAATGATCTGAGATGCCAGATTGACGTACCCCAAGCCTACCTGAGCGAATGGGCCGCGCTCAAGGTATACGGCCAAGATTGTTAATGTCGCTTTGTAGAACAATAGTTGATTCGTCCAGTACGCAGACGACTGAAGTTCTGCTAATAAAGCCCCCAGCGTACTCAGACCTCGATCGATAGACTTGGGGTCAACACTCTCAAATGTCGGCTGTTTAGCTTGCAGCAGAGGGACTAGACGTTGAAACTCCTCATCGCATTCTTCCCAGCTTGATTCTGCGACCTCAAGACCGAGCTCTGATAAGGCAGATTTGAGGACGTTGAAAGCAGTTCTGCTATCGCCTCGCTGGACGTGCATCCGACTGAAGATGATGGCAGCCGGTGCTTTGTCCGTCGAATCTCGTGCGTGAGTGAAAACGTCGGTGAGTAACTCGTGCGCTTCATCGTACTGTCCATTATACCAATACGCTTCTGCAGAGCGGGTCTTCAAAGTCAGGGTCTCGGCATAGCTAGCGTCGCCCGAGTTGTCGTCCCAAGGATTTGCCGGTAACAGGTCCAGGCAGTGTTTGAAGTAGAAGAGGCTGGACTGTCGTGCTCCAGAATCCCGTGCTGTTTCTGCGGCCTGGTACAACAGATCTCGGTAGGAGGTCTTCTTCTTGGCACGACGCTTCACCGCTTCTATACCTTCACAGACATGGCGTGCTTGCTCGAAAAGGACTTTGTTAGGCTGATTGATGGGATCATACGGCTCGTGTTTCATCATTGACGATCCCACCACGTAATGCATCTCTTCCTTGTCGAAGATTTCGCAGAGCGAATCTGCAGCTGCGATGTAACGGTCGTGAGAGAACTTGAATGTGTCTTCGTCAGTCGATGGCATGACGATGAACGAAGACAACGCAGTCTGCAGCCCGGCTACTGGATCTTTCGATTGAGGTGGAATCAGTGGCTGTGGTGACAGCTGCGAGCAAGCGCAACTCATCACCCGTTTCAGCAGATTGAATCTGAAGCTGTTGCCAACAATCGCGGCCCAAGCAAGCACTGTCTGAGCATCTGCAGAGAGCGCTCTCATGCGACGGAGGATGAAGTCGTTGGTAGAAAACTTGCCAGCGTCCTGGCTCGAGAACTCCTCGAAGAGCCGGTCTAAACTGTATTCCCAGTGAGAACATTTCCAACAGTAGTAGATGCATTTCTTTCGGTAGGCAGAGTCGAGCATTTCTCGCACGAAGAATGGGTTCCCTTGAGTCTTTTCCTGCACGACCGCGACTAGTGGTGTACAGTAGTCGGCCGGTCGGTGAAGCGTCTCTGCGACATACTTGGTCGTGTCTTCGTCTGTGAACGCGCCGACTTCAATCGTTGTAGCCTTCTCGAGGAGCTTCTTCATCGCAGGTGTAAGCACGTCTTCAGATCGATAAGTCATGATCAGCACAATAGGTATGTGAGCCTTGACGATGATCTGGATCAACTCCAAACTTTCGGGATCCGCAAACTGCAGATCATCCAGACAGAAGCAAACAAACTTCTGTACTGCCAACAGTCGAAGCACGTCCAGAAAAATGTGCATGAACCGGGAAGACTTGTTCGACCCTCCGGACCGAAGCCACTCTTGTGTGCTCGCAGCATTGCACATCTTGCGCTCTGGCATCGCACCGACTGATCCGTTCTGCATCTCCATCGCCCCTTTGTTGGCCATCCTGCCATTAACAGGAGGCGAAAGCAGCCAAACAGGGAGCTCGAGGTACGTGTGCAGGACACCCCAGAACGGTTTCACGAACGTGCGAATGTTTTCGTGGAACGGGGTATTAACATCGTTTTCCGAAAAGATCTGTCGAAATAGTGAAGACATCACACGCGTGATTGCCTCGAATGGAGAGCTGCGCATTTGATCGAATTTTGCGGTCGTGTAGTATCCGTACTTGCGAGCTTGTGATTGTATGCTCTGGACAAGAGCAGACTTGCCAAAGCCAGTTGCGCCGCTGATGCCAATCAGTTCTGTTCTACCTTTGCGTTTCAGTTTCTGTGCAGTTCGCAGCAGAGAGCTGGGTTCAGTCATGATGCTGTTGCTGTTGTACTGGGTGCTGGAGGTTGTTCGGTGTAGGCTGTTGTCGTTGACATTGCCGGAACCATGGCAGTGGAGAGAAGAATCTTTGTGCTCAGCCTGGTCCGTGCCGGCATCCCCGTTGACTGAAGTGGCAGAAGACGCCACACTACCAGTTCTGTCCGCGATGCGCTCCAGACGATCCGGAGTAGCCCTACTACTGTACTGCTGCGGTTCGTAAGGAGCGATCTCAGGGATCGACATGAGGCGCGTGTCTTCTCTATTTCGCTCGCGGTCTGTGGAAGAGGTACTGTCACTCATGATATCGTCGAATAGCGATGTTTGTGGATCGCCGGACATGATGGAGGAATTTGAGCTCAGGCTGTAAAGGCCTTTGCGTGATATGGGTGCCGCCCGTGCTGCTCGATGAGCTGCTCTCTCAATGACGCCAAGCAGAGTTGTTCGTTGCTGCTCTCGGCCCACAAGTCGCGTTGGAAGGATGAAGAAACATGAGACATCCTTCTCTCCGATCTGAAACTTGCTCAGGGCTTCTTGGTCCCCGTCCGTGAGAATAGTCTTCAGCCTCTGAAAGTCGTACTTGACGCCAGAGGTGGAATTGTAACGATCGTCCATGTTGCGCGCAGTCATGCGTTGGATGACCTTTGCCAAAGCATCGGGAACGTCCTCTCGCAGAGAAGCAGCCGAAGGTATTCGCCGAGACAGGATGTTCTGCATGATATCCAGTGGCGTCTTTCCCTCAAAAGGCGGCTGTCCAGTTAGCATAGTCCAGAACAATACGCCAAGAGAGTAGATGTCTGTTCGAGCATCAGGCTCAGCCGGCAGGCGGCCTGTTTGCTCAGGGGCGATGAATTGTAATCGATGCTCCACACCGCGTTGCGACATGAGAGTAGTCCAATTTGCGGAGGTCAAGCCATGTTCGAAGCTCCTAACTCCGCTGCCGAAGTTGATCATGCGCACAACGCCTGTCTCCTTGTTGAAGTGGAAAGCATCGCCCCGAATCTCTCCATGGACTATATCATTGCCATGGTGCAAGATTTCCAAGCACTCACTGGCACCGATAGCAAAGTCCAGGAACGTCAAGAGAGCCACCTGTTCGGATCGCTGGAGCTGCGGAGATTCTGGTGTGCCACTGTAGAAGTTCGGCCCAAACTCCATGACCTCTCTCAGATAGTTGCGGCCAGGGGCTTCAACGACGGATACGCAAAGAGGCTCATCGCCAGTCTGTTTCACAGGCATGCGAAAGAAGTCCAGTGGTCGCACAAAGTGTCGCTTGTCCCCAGACTGGCTGAACAGTGCCTGGCACAGCTTGTACTCGCGCTCCAAGCGGAGGATCTGCTTTCCAACGCGGCCAATGACCCAAACATCCTTCTCCTTCTCTTCGTCTACTGTGGTCGCATCGTAGTCCGATCTGGTCCGTATTGAAGAGGGACGAGAGGTAGAGGCAGAGGATGCGCTGGTTTTGCGGCCGTTTGTCTGTTTCACTCGTTTGCGGCCAAAGAAGTGCCAGTTATCGTAGCTCGAGTGGAAGGGGGGGATCTTGTCGTTGAACTCGTATCCAGGGACATCGTCGCGCAACCGGTCGAAGACGCGCTTGAAGGGCAGAAGGGAGGAATCATCGTCGGCGTCGCGGTCCAGCGCCATGGTGTCTGCCTCTCTTTCCTTTCCACCACCTACGCCTCGACCATGGCTGTTGTGTGTTTCAAGAGCTGTCCCCGCAAACACTCGGCCTCGTCGGTATCATCCCCAGCACGCCCTCGCTCAGACCTGCAGTTGCCGGTGCCTCCGGAGCCTGATAGCCGTGGTTGTGACGGGTGTACGCTTTGAAGGAGAGAATGTAGGGTGGACGGGAGGAGTCAGTGATCTGTAATCCTCTACGCAGCTCTCCACGCGAGATGCGAGATGGCGGCTGTTCACTCTAAGCGTGTTAAGGTTGGCGTATGTAATCAAGACATAAGCTTCGACGCAAGGTTCGCGGCAACGGCAGCAAGTGACAACGGGGAGTGTGGTGCGGTTCGGTATCAGAGACGTGAGGAGGCCTGAGGGCACCAACAAAAGGTCGACCCGTTTGTCGCTGTCCGGCCTATCACCCTCCTCGTCTCCTCCTCGTTGCCGGCTGCTCAGTCACCAGCTGATGGAGCAGCTCCCATGTATTGTGCATTCACAGTGGTTCGTCTAGTACAGTAGCACTGGAATATATGCAGGGCATTGCCAGCACCCATGTGAGATCTCCCTTTGATCGCGACGAGGTGGAGCTGTCTCGCCCGCCATCAGCCGCGGAATGTGCAGCCGAGTGGGACACCATGCCGACCACCACCAAAACCGCACGCCGACTCCGACCTCAGGCAGGGAACGCAAATGAGCTTCATTGGCACCGACCAGCACAAGCAGCTATCCCGTACCTGACTACTACACACTTCACCTTTCACAGACGCATACCAACACAAGCTTCCTCCACACGGTAGACTGCATTTCGAGGCGCATGGCTATTTGCATTTGAGACCCGTACCGGGCAGCTACCCATGAAGTCACACAGTGCCTGCTTGCTTCTGTAGCGGACTCCTCCATCTTGGACGGGCATGGCGGAGGAGGATAAGGTGGAGAACCACCATGGGGACAGTGGGGTGGAGCATGAAGAGGAGGATGATGACAGCTCGCCGGTGACGAAACCGCGAGAGCTGCCTGCGGACTTGCCTCGATCGCTGGACGACCGGCAGAGCTACAACTCGGGGTGGAATCAAGAGACGGAGTACTACGATGCATGGCAGGGTGGGTGAATGTAGCTTGAAGGCAGAAAGGAGTATGCGTTGTTGATTCGTCATGTATAGGCCAGTCGCAATTCCTCACCGCGCCCACCATCGCAAAGCCCCTCAATTTCAATCTCGCCCTGAACGAGCCCGACGACGATGCCTTTGGGAGAGACTTCGGCAACGATGACGCCCGCATCGCTGCTATGCTCGCGGCTCAAGCCCGACAGCCGACGAACACGGGCGAAACCGAGGAGGATAACATTCTGAATGACGAGAAGCTGTCACGCGACCAAAAAGCACATGCGCTGCAGGATTTCCTCTTCATGGCAGCAAGCAATGGCGATGCAGAGAGAGTGCAGCGACTAGTAAGAGGCGGCGCATCAAACTTGGTGCAGATTGACGGCATCGACGCAGAAGGCACCCCGCCACTGGTATACGCAAGCTGCTTTGGACACAGAGAGGTAGTGCTGTCGCTGCTGAACGCGGGCGCGACTGTGGATAAGACCGATAAGAATCAGTGGACCGCGCTCATGTGGGCCATGACGAACCGTCACAAGGAGATCGCCAAGATCCTACTTGACCACGGTGCATCCACCGAAGCCAAATCCGCGAACGGTAGGACCGCCCTCGACTTCATGCAGGGCGAAGGTCAGAGCGAGATGTCGGAATACCTCCAACACAGCGGCTATACCATCGGCAATGCCGGTGTCGGTCCCGTTGGCGCTGGCGATGACTTCTACAATAGTGGCTTCTCTCAGGATCGATTCGAAGAGGAGCTGGCTGAGAACGAAATGAGGCGACGCATGATGATGGAGAGTGCTATCAATTTGGAAGTCGATCTTGGAAACCTTGGCTTGGATGAGACACCGGACTCACCGGACGACCTCGAGCACGAAGACTTCATATGGGACAGGTGTCTAAACGACCAGATGTTCGTCTTCATGGAGCACGACATTGAGCGCATACTGGACGTTGTCATCACCAAAATGACACCGCAACGATCAGCTACGCAGAAGCCCGTACCCGCGAATATCGTATTCCTCGGCGCGCGATACGCTCATTACCACCAAAGTCCAGAATTGCTTTCAGATTGGCTGAGCTCGGCACAGGAGAAGATATATGATGTCGTCGACCGGTGTCAGTGGGATATGACCATCTTGGCTTTCTGGATCTCCAACGCGACCTTGCTTCTGTACTATCTAAAGAAAGATACTGGCCTGACTCAGTACACCACCGAGTTTCAAGCCCAGATGGCAGAGCTGATCCAAGAGATCTACATTCTCATCATCAGGGATGCAGAGAGGAGAATGGACAAAGTGCTCGACGCAGCGATGTTGGACCATGAGACCATTCCAGGATTCGAAGATATTACTTTTCAAAATGAGTGGAAGTTCTTGAAGAAGAAGTCGAACGTGAAGCCTGAACCAATGGAGAAGCGCTTCAGACCACCCTCGCCCAAACGGAAAGCCCAGGTCTCACCTCGCAACATTACCTCTCTACTCTCTTCAACGCTATTTGTACTGGATCTGTACGATGTGCACTCTGTGATAACGTCTCAGATACTGTCGCAACTGTACTACTGGTTAAGTGCTGAGATCTTCAACCGGATAATGTCCACCAAGAGATACCTGGCGCGAACGAAGGCTATGCAAATACGAATGAACATTTCAATGCTGGAGGATTGGGCTCGTGCGAACAACAGACAGCCGGAACACTACGAGAATGGCGCAACAACACCAAATGGCGAGGCAACAGTAGATGCTGCAAGACGGCACCTCGCACCTGTCGTTCAGCTTCTACAGTGGCTGCAGTGCTTTTCGTCGCTAGGCGAGGACCAGGAGGCAATGGAAATAACATTACAGCAACTACCGGCTCTCTCCACAAAGCAGCTCTTGCATGCTGTGAAGTACTACCGCGCAGAGGTCGGCGAAAAGTCTTTAACTAGACCCGCGCTTAGACATGTTCAGGAGGTCAAAAGCAGACCGAAGCCTCTACAGAACCATCCACTGTCGAACACATCCAAGGACCTGCCACCAACTCCTAGCACCCCTACCACGCAGAATGGAAAGTCGACACCCCTGCCCGGCACGCCATCGATGGACGACGAGGAAGTACCAGAGAGCAATATGATGAACCCGGCAATGCTGCTTCCATTCCATCTGCCGACATCAACCGACATGCTGGTGAGCTATGGAGCTGGCTTTGGTGGAGTCAACAAGGAGCGCGAGCGGAGATACGTACCGACTGTGCCACCAGAATTTCTTTCAAAGATCGATCCAGGTGGCAGGCAGAGTGTCTACGAAGGCTTCAATGAGGAAGACGGCAACAGCGAATCGTGAAAGAAGACCTGGTTGGCGTTCATACATTCTTATGACCTCGAGACGGAGACCTGCGCGGACGCAGCCGGCCGCGTCGCCTTCAATTGCCGCCGCCTTACTCGATACTTTCGAGTACAACGCGCTCGGATTGGATATCGCGAAGCCCCACCAATATCGATACGACCAAGATTCAAAGCATTGGGATCATCCCACCAAGTTTCTACCAGCTCCCAAGTTCCCCATTGATCCCCTTGACAAGATGGAAGCCCAAGTATTCACACCTGATGCTGCCCAGGAGGCAATGCAACAAACTATCAGAACTATTCCAGCAGACAAGATAGATGAGACATTCAAGTCCGATAGCATAGGTAGGATTGACACGTCACGCGAGCAGCAAACAACGTACTGACTTGGCAGATCTGATCAACAAAGCACTTGGCTCCCGCATCATCTCCTTCTCCGACGAATGGTTCGCCGCCGCCGAGAACCTCACAACTCCAACTCCTCCGATCCGTAAACCTGGCGTCTTCACCTATGCAGGAGCATGGTACGATGGGTGGGAAACAAGGAGACACAACCCCGAGCCATTCGACTGGGTCGTAATCCGTCTAGGTGTTGCGAGCGGCCGAGTGAAAGGCGTTGAAATCGACACTGCCTTCTTCAACGGCAACCAAGCACCCGAAGTCGCTGTGCAGGGCTGCTTTGCGAGCGACGACAAGGAAGAAGAAGTCAAGAGCAAGGACTTTGCAGGCTGGGAGACAATACTCGACAAGCAAGAATGCGGTCCTTCACAACGACACGCTTGGCTTCTGCCACAAATCACGGAGAAGGCTTACACGCATGTTCGATTGCAGATGTTCCCTGATGGCGGCATCGCTCGATTCCGTCTGTACGGCGATGTGGTGCCTGTGCTGCCTCAAGACGTCAATGAAGTCTTTGACCTGGCAGCTACGGTGAATGGCGGCGTGGCAGTCTCTTGCTCAGACCAGCACTTCGGCACGAAAGATAATCTCCTCCTTCCGGGAAGAGGAGTGGATATGGGTGACGGGTGGGAGACCAAACGCTCAAGAGGCGAACATATCGACTGGACGATAATCAAGCTGGGACATCCTGGGTACATTGAGAAGGTTGTCGTCGACACGGCGCATTTCCGGGGCAACTTCCCACAGAAAGTGCAGGTCTTCGCTGTGTCTGCTGAGGATGGTGTGGCCCCGGGACACGAAGATAAAAGATGGGTTGAAGTGCTGGAGCCACAAAAGACAGGACCGGATAGGGAACATGAGTATGGCAGGGACGTGTTGAAGGGAGTGAATGGTACACATGGCTTTGTGAAGCTGGTCATTATTCCTGATGGAGGTGTGAAGAGGATACGGGTCTTTGGCCGGAGAGGATGATAGAGCAATGGGTGGTTTTGAACCTCCTATGCTCATCTGGCATACTTGCCTCGCCTCGCTAGGCGGTCAGCGGTCGACGCGGGGTCGTGATTACCCGAAAGCTCAGTATACGACATCAATCTCACCCTCCAGTTTTGTCTAGAGACCAGATCAACTTTTGGACATTTCACGGACTCAGCACCGCACATATTTGAGTGGTAAGGATGTTCGGCATTCGGCACGTCATTGAGCCTCACCTTAATTATACTGAACCTTAGGCTGTCACGGAATCGAATCGGCTGAACGTCACTTTTAGGTAATTGTATACCAATCATGAACCGTTCGACCGTGCAAGCTCTCACCAGCGCAGCACCGCGCCATTGACATTTCTTGCATGTCGCGCGCCTTTCTGCTTCATCCCTACTTGCTCGCGCCGACACGTCCGGGCCAAGATCATACGAAAGCATGCATCCGCAATAACAACGCGCCAAGAATTACCTAATTACAACCACCTCGGCCAGGACAGAGACGGGCATTGCAACACAAATCATGGTCCACCCGAGACTGGAGGGCAACTACTCCGAAGAAAGCCTTCACAATAACGACAGCAGCTCCAGAGCGGAAAGTGGCGGCGGCGGCCTTCATCAACGACAAAATGGAGCCATCGACGACAGTGCAGCGCAGAATGGCCGCCAATTGAATGGCAACAACATAAACAACAAACACGATCCCGATCCCGAAAAACATCATCACCCAAACGAGGGAGATTCCGAACAACCCAGATACCGCCTCTCCATAACCGAATGGCTAATCCACCGCTTCACCTGGTCCTACTTCACATGCACCCAATCCACCGGCGGCATCGCAACCCTCCTCTCCGAATGCCCCAAACAATTCGCCGGTCTCCAAACCATCGGGATCATCGTATTCATTTTCAATATCGTCCTTTTCGCCCTCTTCAACGCCGCTATGGCGATCCGGTGGATCAAGGGAGGGAAGAAAGAGATCTGGAACTGTTTTACGATGACGCCGGAGTGTTTTTTCTTTGGGAGTTATTGGTTGACGCTTGCGACTATGATTTTGAATATTCAGAGGTTTGGAGTCCCGCACACAGGTTACTGGATGACCGCCACAGTCAGGGTCCTCTTCTGGCTCTACGCCGCCGTATCCCTCATAAACACCACTTTTCATATGGTCTGGATAGCCCGACACAATACCCTCAAAACCACGCAATTCAACCCCGCCATGTTCCTCGCCGTGCTAAACGCCATGCTCACGGGTACCGTCGCAGCAGCAATCGCTAAAGGTCAACCACCCGCTGCGAGACTGCCCATCCTCGTTGCTGGTGTTGCGTATCAAGGACTAGGGTGGATTGTGTGTATTTTCTTCCTGGGGTTTACGGTTGCGACGTTGTTTGAACAGGGGTTTCCGGCTGCGAATGCGAGGACGGGGTTGTTTATTATGGTCGGTACAGCAGGCTTCACCATCGTCGCGCTCATAGGCATGGCACGCGCAGCGCCAATGGGATATGGATACTTCGCGACTCATCCGACTGCTAGTGAAGTTGTCCTGATCATGGCGACGTGGGTGGGCATTTTCATGTGGTTGTTTTCGTTCTGGGCATTTTCCATTGCGTTCCTGGTGACCGTCTGGGAGTTGGTTGTGAAAGATGAAGAAACGGGGAAGTGGAAGCTGAATCTGCAATTTACGAATGTGACCTGGGGTGAGTACTTCACGAACTCTCGTTTGGGTTTTCTCTCTAGATATGAGAGGCTGACTCCGCAACAGCGACGATTTTCCCGAATGTTGGCTGGACTCTTGGTACAGTCTATTTGGGCCAGGAGCTGGAAAGCCAAGGTATTATGTGGGTATCAGTGGCGATGATCATTATCCTGGTCGCGGTTTGGTTGCTGGATCTGTTCCTCCTGATCAAGGTCACCGCGAAATCTATGTTTGTAGATGCAAGAATCAAGCGGCCGTGATTGTGCTCGCGGCTTGGTCTGCTTGCGCATGCATATACCCCATGCTGATCATTCGTTCGTTCTGTCGGTTTGGCAACCGCAGGCACACGAGCCTGCCTTTTTCGTAATACCCAAGTCAGGCAGCTGCAGTGAGGAGAAGCTGCGCAGTGTCTCCAAGGCGTTCTTGTGCTCCCGCGCTGCAGTATGCTATGCTTGACCCGGCCGTGGTAGTGGCGCTTCTCCAAGCCACTCGCGATGGACGACGGCACCAACTGCCTTCTGTTGACAAATTCGTGGAAGACGGCTTCGCTAGAACAGTCTTATTCGCAGGTTTCATTCCTCAACCCATGTCGGTGTCCACCAGATCATCATTTGGCTCTCGAGGCTCCTGCGCTTCGTGGAATTGTATTGCGTCGTCAATGTAACTCAGCACCGCACCAACGCTATCCTCATCCTGCGCGTCCAACTTGAGGAACGACACAAGGCTGAAGTCGTCGATCAGCTGGCCTACAGCACGGTTGAGCTTTCCGAAGTTCGTCCCAGTCATCAGCTCTTTCGGATCTTGAGGGTCGCCGTTGTCCACGCCCTCTTTGTACTCATAGACTAGCCCACTCTCCGGCGCGTCCTGAAGCAGGCTGATGTCCGGATCGATGAAACGCTTCAGCTCTTTCCGCGCGACTTGTCCTTTGACTTGGTCCATTTTGCTCAGTATGTTGACGTGTGGCAGTTCCATCATTATCATTGCGCTCATTGCGCTGAGCGTGCCGGAGAAAAATTTGGCGCGATCGACAATGAATGAGCTTTCGAGGAGGTAGGCGGCGCACATGCTGACATTTAGGCTTCCACGCGTGAGGTGTTTGATCAGCTGTGGGACGATTGGGACATGGGTGTAGAGTTCGATTTGGCCGGGCATGTCAATGATGATTAGGGATTCTTCGCCGACGTCTTCGAGTGGATCTGTTATGAAGTCGAGATTTTCCATCAAGAATTCAAAGCAGTATATGAGGCCGCCGTTGGGGCCCAGATGCAGCTCCTCCATTACATCCTCCAGCGAGATCAATTCTTTGATGTCGATGTCCGGCTCGTATACGAAGTCTTCGGCAGCTGGGTCCTGATCTCAATTAGTTCTTGACAAGACCTACCGGAGATGGAGTGTTTGCGCACAAGATTGATGTAGAAGCAAGAGCGCCTGTTGTTTTTCAGATGCTGGATCAGGGCCGAGCAGAATGTGGTCTTGCCCGCGCCCGCTGGGCCCATGACGATAGTTCCATATTTTGATCCCATCGTGCGTGCAGTTGTCGGTGGCCTAGCGAGTGTGCGGTATCGAGAAGATCTGACGCAGATGCTGCTTCCAAAAGCATGTGAGAGAGATCTGCAGCGGGAGCGCGGGACGAGGCGTTCAGCCGAGGATTAGCCGTCAGTCCCATTTAACCTCCGAACTGCGGACATGCTCCCTTCTCCTCTCACACAACTAAAACCGAGACGATGAGCTGGCCTGTTCGGCACATACTTCACCGCGGCTCACGCTGCGTTGTGGATGCTGCTGATATGCTCCGGGCCCAACATCACCACTACAATCAGGAGCAATTTGAGACATTCTGATCGGCGCAGTTGTGTTGTCTCTGGCGGGCCATCCATTGCATGGTGGTTGCCGCGGAGAAGAAGCCAGTTCCGCCCACAGCACTGTGAGCCTGGGATGGCCATACCGAGGCGGTCTCTTGAGATGCTTCAGGATCGGATGGCCATGGTACGGCAGGCTGCATCTCCTGTTTGACCGGTTGAGATGTGACGGCCATCAATGGCTGCTCCGGCGGCCGGTCCGACTTCGTGAGGCGGCTCTCATCTGTTGTCATCGCCAAGTTGGCTGGCCAGAGACTGCATCCTGACACTCCACCCAAGCTTTTCTGACCCTGAGACTCAGTTCTAGAGACACAGTCGCCGATGTAATGACATCTGACTAAGTCTTTTCGTCTCCTCGCCCAGACGGCACGGTGATGGAACACTTTTTAGCTTGCCACGCAACTTGATTTTCCCTCTCCACCAGCTTCACTTCACATCCCGCTGCGAGAGCAACTGACTTCATCCGCCTACCTCACTGCCGCCCGCTACAGTACTGCAAAGCTTCTGCCGACAAACGACATTGACCACCAGGTCGCTCCTTCCACTCGGCATCCTGTCCACAACCCGGCGCTTCAGCTCCTGCCTTATCACGGAACTCTTGATGACCGTGCTTGCCGCATCTGTCCAGGCAAATCTTGCACCTGCTCCATCATAGCGTCGGCGTTTTAAGTACCACTCTCTTTCCTCCTCTTCCTCGTCATCGACAACAAACGCTGCCTCCGCGCACACAACACTGAGGTGCAGAACATGCCTACCACCAAGAAAGGCGGCCGGCCTCACAAAGCACAGCGCACTGCACTCAGTTCGGAGCTTGGCACCGGCGACTTCGCCATCGACTACAACGCCAAAGGAAGGGCCATTCGGAAATGCCGCACAACGCAGCCTCGCGAGTCGCCCTTTGAGGACTCCGCTGTGGCTATCAGCGATCCCGAAGACGACTTCGAAGAAGAACAGTATGATGGCGATGTCATTACCGTGGCACCTTCGAGAAAGCGGAAGCGATCCCCATCTCCGGCCAGATCACTGCCTTCCGACGATGCAGGATTCCTTTCGGATTCTTCCATGTCTGATGCCGAGGAGCCTTCCACACCGCTGAAGCAGCCTTCAACAGCAGGCACGACTGTTCACTTGACAGTCAACATCCCTTCTGGTCACACTGGACCTATCACGCTGAATCTGGACCCCAAGAACTTCGTCAACTGCCAACCTGCCTTCATCTCACCCACCAAGCAAGACCGCTTGACCCAGACGACACTCGCCCGTCTGAACGCGCGATCCAAATCGAAGGCTAAGAAATTTGCTGGGTTCCTGGATCTTCCCGCAGAACTCAGGAACGAGATCTACCGAATGATCTTTGTCACGGACCGATCAGTCAACTTTGCGCAGCCTGACAATTTCAGCCGAAGCGCGGCGCTGCTGAGCACGTGTCGGCAAGTCTATGTAAGTCATTCGCGAAGTCAATACCTACTACAAGAGGCTGACTCTGCCACAGGAGGAAGGAAGAAGTATCCTCTACTCAGAGAACAAATTCTCAATCGAGCGCCGAACTCAGCGCTATGGTTCATTTTGGGAGAACGAGTGGCGGGAGCTGGGCTATCTCAACGTGAGAAAGTTCATGAAGTCGATAGGCCCCACCAATACTGCGCTGATCCGGCATGCCTCGTTCATGGTATGTGACTGGAATTCACGGCACTTGAATGCAATACTGACTTCTGTTATAGCTGGAGGATGCCGTTCCCTGCCTCAACCCAACCATGCGCACCAACGAAGAACGCCGTTTTGTTCACGACGATGACCTGATTTCCGTACTGCGACACCTCGGCAACTACTCTCAACTCCAGACCATGCATCTCCATTTCCACGGCCGCAGGCGAGTTGACAGAATTGACGATCGATTCCTGGACTACATCAAGCGCATCAAAGCGGACTCGGTCAAATTTGTTGAGTATCCACCTGGAAGCCGATACCCTCGCCAATCCAAACAAGAAGAGATTGTTAAGGACACGATTTTGAAGCATTGCACGAGGAAGCGCAAGAAGTTTGACGTCTAACGTCGGACGTTCGACATCAAACGGGTGCCTTGACTCAGGCAACCGCCGCTGCCGAGGGTTTAATCGAAGTTAAAGCGTTGACATTTTGAGCTTGACGCGAGCATGTCTGGTGGTTTCTGGGTGTATCGCTGTTCGGAGTTTTGCTATACTTGCATTTTTGCTTTTGCATGTGGGCTTTCGCACATGATTACAGCGCATGATGTGGGCGTGCGTGGTGTTCAACAACAGATCATGGCATGGAGTTCTAGATTCGAAGCATGGGCCAGAGACATATATATAGCTCTTGATATGTATAGCTAATCGATGTAATAAGATGGATGGATGGCTTTCATAATATACTCGCACAGTGCCTACACCGCTATTAACATTATCTTCATGGCTACTGCGACAACTTCGGCACTTGACTTGAGGAGATGAAGTGTTAGAAGGATCGGATATGCGCTCTTACTCGCGTGGGTTTGGGTTCTTAACGGGCAACGGGTGCTTAACACGGGTGCTTAACGGGCAACGGATGCTTAACGATGTCGTGCATGTCAGCCTTATAGAAGAGATCACATATAGGAAAGGATTCCGACGGCGTAGCGGTTAGACATTGGTCCCAGGGATCTTGAACGTTGCATGTTCGCATGGATAGAACGGCTGTCTAAGTCGCGAGTTTGCAAGGGTATTATAGTAGGAGGGAGAGTAAGTGGAGGGTTCATATGCGGCGGGTATGCATCTGACATTTATGGAAGCGTGTGGACGGAAGTGTATAAGAGGAATATATAGAGGGTCGGGTTGTATTGGCGGTGTGAGAGCGTAGTGCAGTAATATGTTATATAATAGTCGTTAATTGTTTGTGGGTGCATACGAGGAGGATACGAGCTGTTACCATACACTTCTGGTTCTTGAGCAAGACACTCGAGGTTGGAAGAGGCGGGCGGGCTGAAGCGTGAGAGTTGGAATTGGGGTGATAATGATGATCATTTACATGGTCTTGAGATTGTGACCTCTCGAGACCTGATGATGCCGTATGGCGTACTCTTTCTCCCCTCTCTCGCAACGGTAGCGTACAATAATCAGCAGTAGTAGAATCAGATCAATCCAGCCGTGAGTGTCTCCAAGCATCCCAGTGTTCGCCGTCAGAGCGAAGTATGTACAATCTATAATTCCCCTCTTCCCCTTCTTCTTCCCGTCTCACCCCAAATCCAGCTCTTCCACCGTCATTTCCCATGCTCGACGTCTCTACCAGTTGCATTTTGCGGTGTGATGTTGCATCTTGCCATACACTCCGCTGAACCCCAGTTTGCTCCCGTGCCGATGGGTGTCATCCGTGAGGCTGTTTCCTGGTTCGCGATGTTGGAGCCGAAAGCTGCGTTGACCCAGTCCCAGGGGAAGTCGTTGGTGAAGATCTGGCCGATGTTCAATGTGCCGGCGTCCTCGCTGTTGAGAGCCGAGACGAGCTGGGCGTTTGTGCATTCTGGGGAACTCGACGTTAGTATCGGAGTTACTTGAGACAAAGCGAGATCAGAAAGACATTGCGTGATTGTCGAGTTCGTCAAAGTAGCTCAACTTACCATTATTCATCATCATGTGCATGCTACCTTCAGGAAATATCGTCGCTTTCCCGGGAGTAAGGATGGTCGTGATAGTATGCGCTCCATTCTCCTCCTGCATGTATGTTGTCGTATTTCCAAGGACAGATACCACCCAGTTCGCTGCGCGAGGGTGGAAGTGAGGTGGCAACATTGCGCAAGGGCCAAGGTTGACCATCGCCACTGATGAAAGAAGAAGTAGTCAGTACAGCGTCCTTGGAAGACTTCATAAGAGAGCGTAACCCACAAGTCAGGCCATTCATCTTCGCGGCAGGGAAGGTTGCTGTGTTCATGTTGACAACACCCCCAGGTCTCCAATTGTAAAAGAACTTCTGATCGGTGAAGTCGAACGTCCAGTCCGCGGAGCTCGGTAGCAAGGCGAGTCGATCCAGTTGAGTGGCAGCCATGGTCAATTTGGCGACTTGCTCCGGATCCCTAGTGATATCAATAGCAGATGCTCCGAGCCACAGGAGCGCGAGGAGAAGCTTCAATTCCTTCCCAGTCCGGCGGAACATGATTTGTAGTTGGCTCTCCCAGCGGTGTGGCCTGGTATAGTCGTGTACTCAAGCCTGTCTTGGTGCCCTGTAGTACTGTAAGAGGAAACTGGGTCGTGGGCCAAGTAGGGGAACAGTTGACAACCAAGAACAAGAGACCAAGGTGTGAGTAAAGTTGTGGGTCGGGTCGATAGCTTTGGGCGTGAGTGATCCTCGAGAACGGTGGTCAGGGCCAAAGCTGCAGACCCAAGAGGAGGGATGTTCTATATATCCTGTGTCCATCCCACAAGGTACGGTCACAACGCATGCTCGTGGAGGGCAGGCGCTGCCATGCAACGCCCGAGGAAAAGCGTCTTGAACCACAGCTCCACCTGCTAGCCCTCTCGAATGGCTGCGAGAGTTCCGTTCGTATAGTTTGTCATCGCCTATTAGAAGCAAGTTGTGGGCATCAACAATGAAGGGAAGAGATCGCACTTTCTTCAGCCACGCTGTTTCGATGGGAAGTAGGCTCTGGGCTCGATACCTGTGTAGCACTGTGCCTTTGTACGGTACGTAATAGGCAAATCCAGCACAAGGCAGCCGCCATGGTGCAGGTGATTCGCTGGCTATGCGCGATCGACTGCTTCCAGCCAGAGGCATTTCAGAGCCGCCATGGCCCGGGCACCAGATTCCGTGCAGGTCACAACTCCTACCTCTCGTCTGCTAATGTAGTCATTTGGGGAGAGCGCTGTGCCTGCTGTCAGAACACTTGCGCATCTCAACTTGCTGCTCTCAGCAGGCAGCTTCGGTCAATCATTATGTCGGTGGCGTCTAGAATGGTATAGCTGCTGAGGTCGTGCTAATATCAAACACTCCAATCAAGCAGGCCATGAGGTGAAGTCTGCAACCGTGGCGTTGTGGTGACCACCTTCTGTAGTACGGATCCAAGATCGAGTTGGTGCGACTCCACGCACTCGTTGCCGGCATTTGAAATGCGGGTAGCCGATGAGGCTATCTCTTCCTCCTCACCGGATCTCAGACTGAGACAAGTGTCTGTTAAATGAAGCTCGGTGCCCACTGGCGTGGCGAGTCCCGGCCAGCTCGCCTTTACCGCTTGTCTTGCCTCAGGCTTGGAATATGCTCATGGTCGGAGGAATCGCCGGCGCCGTCCTGTGTTTTTTCCATCTGGGGCGGGGAGGCGTCTGCAGCGGAGCTCGAGACTGGACGCCGTCGGCGCTCGCGGCGCTTTTGACAGCTCCTTGTTTAATCTTGATCGGACCTCACTTGCTTGGTACATGACTTTCGCGATGAAGTCGACAGGTTGCTCTGCCATGAATCGCTCAATTGATGAATATGAGGTGGAGAAGAGATCACAGGCGCCAAGGGCTCTTCGAAGTGCAACTCCAGGCGGCTCATCTGCGATAGCGGTCCATTCGTGGCATGTTGACTCAGCGTGTGTTCTGAAGTAATTGTCAGCTAGGCAGGAAAGTGAGTACAGTACCAAATTCTGCTCTACATTCTGCACGACCACCTGCAACGACCATGTCTATACATACACGTCGTCACGCCCGAGCATCTCCGATAGCGTTTTCTCCTCTTTTGGCTCTATTCGCTGTCCCTTGACCACGTGTAACCGGAACGAGCAGCATGTATTGGTATGATACGAGGTCGTGGTAGTGGCGAGTAGGCGAAGACGCGTCGTGATGGTTGTGTAGATGGAGATGGAGAGGGAGAGGGAGAGGAGGAGGAAGAAGTTGGAGGTGAAGAAGAACTGAACCGCATGTGCCTAAATTTAGCCACAATTTGATGAGAGTCTTATCGATGCCAGCCTAGAGTCCATCAAATACGCGCTCTGATAGAGTTTGGCCTGACGTTCCCTACATGTACTTCGCGTCTCACAACGCCAATAACGTCGACATCGACATCAACGCGTCCGCCCCCAACGAATTTCCATCTTCCTGGCCGCGCGATGCCTCTGACTTTGCCCAGACGAGCTCGCGTATTGGCATACGAGCAAGACGCACGGAGGATCTCTGAGAAAGCGTCTCGAACAACTTTTCCGTCAAGCACGGATTTGGGCGAACACAGAACGCTTCTAAGCGATGAAGAGCCAACACCTGCCTACGTATCCTGCCGTCGTTCATCAAGGCGGAGCCCAGTCCCTCAGTCTACAGGTCTGATGTGACTTCTATTGGTGGCCACTACTTACAGTCGCGACTTATCTTCCCCGATCTTGGTCCACTGGTCCTCTGGAATATCCGCCAGATTCAAGACCTTATAGCTGCCACCCATTCGGCCTTGCACATCCTCCCAGTCCCGACCAACAGCAGTCTCTGGCCTCCATCGCCATACTTTCTTCATACGCTCGTCCAAGCAATCTTCCAAGCAGTCCGCGATGTACCTGCCGATGATGGGGATATGCTTGTAGCCATGTCCCGAGCCTCCAATACCAAGAATCAGGCTCGGATAATCTGGATGCGATGATATGAGGAAGTCTCGGTTTGGGGTGTCGGCACACCAACAAATCCGAGCAAAACTAAAGGGCCGATCGGCTAGGTGAGGCATGGTCTCTCTGAGGAACAGCCTCACTCCTTCTTCTGAGCGAAGGGGTATCTGGTGTCTAGCGAAAGGCTTTGATACTCCCTTCTCGGCATCCGGCCAGTTACAGTACCCTGGGTGCTCATCGCAGATCTTGAGCTCATGTTTGTCTTCGTCCGGTTCCATGAAGAAGCCACGCTCGACGTTGAATAAGACTGGAAGATCTCTGTAAAGCTTCGTCTCGGCCTCGGTCATTTTGATGTGCGCGAGCGTCCAGGCAGTCGGTCGAAGTTGGTCCTTCATATCCAGAAGCTGCGGAGCAGTCGCACCGGCGCACAGGATCGTTCGATCAGCGAGGTGTCGTTTGCCATCCTTCGTGAGAGCTCCTCGCACGTCGCCATCCTCGATGATAAGTGATGTCACGGCACCATGCGGGCTCCCTGTGACCAACCGGACGCCTAATCGCTTTGCCTCCATCGCTGCCGACTCCATTGCTTTGCGAGCATGAACCCAGCCTGCACCATCCTTTTTCCACCAACCCTTCCAATTTGGGAAGTCGCCAGTCAGAACGCCTTCCGGCATGGTCTTGCGGAAATCCTCGGCTGAGGTGAGCTCAATGAAGCCCCTCTCTGGAGTGGGCTTCTCCTCGTCTTCGAGCTCCTTAATATGTTTCGGTTGACTCGCACCTATTACATATCCTGTCTCGTGGTAGTACGGCTTGAACACAGGATCTGTTTCCCAGGCCATTGTGGCCTCAGCAGAGACGATGTAATTGACGTAAGCCTCATCATCACCACCACCGGAAGATTCTGTATCCTGCCAGCCTTTGATCTTGTTTACATCGTTGCCGGCTGAAATCGCTGATGGGAAAGAGTATGGATCTAAGACTGTTACGTTCTTATACCCTCGCCGAGCAAGATGAAGAGCTGTGGAAGAACCCCAAGTCCCGCAGCCGACGATCAGGATTGAGAAAGATTTCGGATCATCTGAAGAAGACATTGTAAGACTTGAAGAGACAACAAGGCCCTACTTACCAACTTGGGGCCTTCATGCAGTATATTGAAGCTGGTTGTCTTGCAGAGAAGCATTGCACAATTGCAGGGGTGCGAAGCTTGCTCTGAGCCGCGGGGCCCCACTGTGGACGCCAGTGGATCTTGAATTTCGCCTGGACCTGCTCGCTATCACCTCACCTCCACAACAACGCTATCGATCTATGCTTCGAAGCTCTGTCTCCTACTCAGATCGGGGCACATGATACTTCCCAGGGATGCCTCGCCGAAAGGCCGGCGACGGTGCGCCGGTCCACACAAGATCGCGTGACGGCTGTTTGACCTGCCGCCAAAGACGCATTCGATGCGATGCTGGAAGGCCCATTTGCCAGAACTGTAGCCGCAAGGGTCTCGAATGCTGTCGACAAACCACCTTGAAATGGCAGTCTGAGTACGAAACCCAAGGTCTGGCGTTCGGTAGAGAGGGTCTTTGGTCGAAGCGCGGCTCAAAGGCAGCAACCAGTCCTCAGAAACTTCCACGCCAAACTTACTGGATAAAATACCCGGTCGTGCAGGAGCATTGCTTTGTACATCACGTCTTCGATCAATCAGATTTGGTGGAAGCCTTCGCGCTGTCTACCAAGACCAGCACATCGAATCCACACCTTGCCAGGCCCTTGCAGCTCTTGCCGAATATGAGTCTTACCGTAGATGCATCGGTTTTATCGTATTACCTCGAGAGACTCTGTCCATTGACGACACTGAGCCGCGATAGGATATCACCCTTCATATCGATGATCTTGCCCCGCCTATCGTCCTTCTCCTCGGCAGTTCTGGACGCTACGCTGGCTTTCGCGGCACGACATGGCTGCAGAGCAAATCCAACTTGGGGAATCATCGCTACCAAACTAGAGTACAGAGCTATTCACGCGCTTCGTAAAAGACTGAGCAGTATGGATGCGGACGATATCGCAAGCGACCCTGAGGTACACGTTGTCACGATGATGCTCTGTCTATACGAGATCATCAACAGATGCGACCGCCAGTGGACCATTCATCTCAAAGGTGCACGAGATATTGCCCGAACCAGACAGAGGCTTGCCAAGAGCGCTTTCGACACTGCAGACGATTTGTTAAAATTCACGGACTCATTCTTCGCGTTCCAGGATGTCATTGGTCGAACAGCTTGCGGTGAGCAACCTCTCTTCGATAGAACGTATTGGGACAGCAACGACTTGCGAATAAATGCTTGGCTTGGCTGTAGTCCAGCACTCATCAACATCATCTCCTCAATCACAGAGCTCTCTACATCACGGGCTCGCTTATCTTCCGCCACGTTTGAATCGCAGGCCGCGACGCTAGAGGAGCAGCTTGAAACACTAGAGCAGATCGTACAAAACCCGGACGATGTCGCGCTTCGCCATTCGGCAGACATGAAGTACCTCGCTGCTTCGATTGTATTACATTGCGCGCTGTACAACGCACATCCCACAATGAAGCTTATTCGAGACCTCATCACGCGAATATTATGCCACGTCCAGTGGTTTGTCGACCAAGGGCTTGGTGCTGGCATGCTGTGGCCTTTGTTCGTTGCTGCCGTGGAGCTCGATCCAACAGATGACGAATACCTCATAGAGAACACTTTGATCGCAATCAACGGAAGATCACTTGTTCTCAGAGCCCTCGAAACGCTTGCGGAAGCCAGCGTGTCTAATGCTAGCAGAGCACGTCAGTCGATTGTCGAAATATGGCAAGTCCGCGATGAAGCACTAGGAGAACCATTGGAGCATCCGTCGTACAACGATTGGGATCATTTTGTTGCTCCTCACACAGCAAACATCAGCCTGGTCTAGTAGTGGTCAGCCATAGGGGAGGTACGTTGAAAGTCTCTCGGAAACCGGCACCGTGGACCACAATCCTCCTCTGGACAACGTTGGCCGAGGCTTGGCCTATCCGCTTGGACCTTCACCTGCCTCCTCACATGTCGAACTTAGACGATATCAGCGAGATCTGTTGATCGGCTGTTGCAATAACCGCCTCGTTTGGACCTTCAAAGACTGCCGCCACAATGGCGACCCCTCATCTTCGTCAAAGATACAGGAACGTCCCAAAGGCTACATGTATGCGCATAAGGGCACTCTCCCTGGTGCTTTGTTCTTCGCATTTTACACGGCGTACGCTTCAACAACATGGCAAGTAACGACTTCGACGAAGTGCCTGGGACTGAATACTTGGTTGATGTTGACCATCACCTCGATGCGGCTCACGCAGGCGCTGGCAGATCCGATGTCGTCCTCATTCCGCAGCCAACACCATGTGGCAGCGATCCCCTCACCTGGTCTCCACTGAAGAAGTACTATCAACTCTTCCTGTTGGCATTATACGCTTGCGCTTTCTCAATGGGCGAGAACCTGCTTGGCGCAGCCTGGACCACTGTCAGCGATGATACCGGCGTCAGCATCTCCAACCTGAATGCGGGAGGCGCACTGAACTACTTGCTCCTCGGCTTTGTCAACATCTTCTGGATACCGGCTGCGATGAAAGTCGGTCGACGTCCAGTCTTCCTTGCTACGACAGCTGTATGTCTGGGAGCAGCGATCTGGACTGGAGTCTTTCACGGCCTAGCGCAATGGATGCTCGCCATGATTCTGAACGGGGTTGGCACCAGTGCGTATCAAGCCGTCATCCAACTATCCGTATTCGACATGTTCTTCGTTCATCAGCGCGGCAAGGGCCTGTCGTTTTACCTATTCGGCCAACAGCTTGGATCCATCCTAGGTCTGATCACAGGAGGCCGAATTGCTGATACGCTGGGCTGGAGATGGTCACAATTCATCGTCGCCATTATTGAAGGCGGGGTACTGTTACTCCTGTTCTTCACCTTTGAAGAGACGCTCTTTCCGAGGTTCTTGTTCTCAAGCTCCAGGACCATAAATCCGTCCTCCGTGGAGAAGACACCGAATGAGAGCACATCACTGGACACTAAAGAGCCAAACACCAATGATAAAGCACCCTTCTACTCCGAAATTGAGTCTGGTGCAGTCTTATCAGACTTCCCGAGACGTACCTTCATTCAGCGGCTCAGGCCCTGGATCTACTTCCCTCAGGATC
Source organism: Pseudocercospora crystallina (assembly GCA_003666085.1). NCBI lineage: Eukaryota > Fungi > Ascomycota > Dothideomycetes > Mycosphaerellales > Mycosphaerellaceae > Pseudocercospora > Pseudocercospora crystallina. The sequence continues at coordinate 57,403 of QQNG01000250.1, forward strand.
GCACGACATACTGGTCTTACTTCATCAGACCCTTCTTCCTGTTCAAGTTCCCAAATATTGTCATCGCTGGGATCATCTTCGCTTTTGGGTGCACCGCTGGCATCGTGTCTTTCAACACGATCAGCGAGATCCTCACGGAGCCGCCGTACAACTGGTCCACTACATCGACTGGCCTGGTATTCCTTGCTGCTCTCGTCGGAAACGTTGTTGGATGGGCGACGGGCGTGCTGGCCGATCACATCGTCGTTGCTCTAGCCAGGAGGAACGGAGGTGTCAAGGTAAACAGCCGCTCCAGCTAGAGCGTGCAACAGAAAACGAGCTGACAACTGACAGGAACCCGAAATGCGTCTCTGGACACTCTGCCTCAGCTCCGTTTATGCCGCCGTTGGCTACTTCCTCTACGGCTGGGGCGCACAGCACGGCATGCACTGGTTCACCATAGCCTTCGGCGTCGGCTGCATGATCGCTCACCAAGTCTCAGCTTGCAGCGTAGCCACCGCATATGCCATGGATAGCTTTCCAGGCATCTCAGGCGAGCTTGTAGTGGTCTTGGCAATCTGTTCGTCTTGCATCAATTTTGCTATTTCTGAGTCGACTCAGCCTTTCATCAATTCTGTTGGGTACGGTTGGGTGTTCACGTTCTATGGACTTTGCGTACAGGCGAGTATGCTTGCTGCTGTGCCGATGGTGATTTACGGGAAGAGGTGGAGGAGGATGTGTACGCCGAGGTATAGGAAGTTTTTGAGCGAGAGGGATGAGGATGTGGTTGCAACGAGGGTCAATATCCACTGAGGAAACGTATTCAGCATTGCATGACGGTTAGTGCATGGATACATGTATGTTGCGAATGAGTGTGAACATGAAGCCCATCCATTTCACAAGAGCGAATCATGACGTCAATTTCAACGGCCCTTCCCTTCCATTCCAGACCTCACGTCTTCCAATCCCCCTCCCATCTGTACATCAAATGCTATCGAGGACTACCAAACGAGCATTCACACCTCTTGTTAGATCCGGAACACTAGACTTGACAACTCTCGACTCATCTGCTTGGATCAACTCTCGCCTCTACAACGCTCCCACCTTCTCAACCACCAAAATGTCCTGGATGGACTCCTGGTCCCGCCCCTCCGCCAACTCCAAAGTCCCAGCACCACTCTATCTCTCCCAACAAGACGTCCCCTACTGCCGCACCTGCGGCCGCGTCATGCAATCCAAGAAAGTTTCCAAGAAGGGATCAAACGAAATCAAATATTGTTCTGATCGATGTCGGGCACGGAAACCTGGTCCCATAGACAAGAAGATCGAAGGGACGATCGTTGCGCTGTTGGATGGGGAGGAAGGATCGGGGATTGAGAAGACAGCTGCGAAGACGAAGGCTGTGAAGGGAGACCCGAGGGTTATTGTCACGATGGATGAGGTGGAGGAAGTGGTTTTTGGGAGTAGGTTTGATCCGGAGAAGGTTTTTGGTGGGAGGAAGAATAGGAAGTTTAGGGGGGTTAGAGAGAAGGAGGGGGAGTGGAGGAGTGTTGATATGGAGAGTTCCTCTGAATCGTCTGGAAACGAAGACGAAATCGGAGGGCCTGAGCGGGAGAGGGAGGAGGACGATGTGGCGCATATTTCGGCTGATGATACGGATGGATCGACTCGTTCTGTTGATGGTGGTGTTAGGATAAGACCGCCCCAGAGTCAATCAGATGTAAATTTCAGCGTCGGTGGCGAGAGGGGTCTGCACGAGAAGATTGAGGAATCGGCGGATGATTTGGAGAAGAGGCGGCAAGGGGCGAAGAGAGCGGAGGAGAGAGAGATGGTCAGGCGGGCGGCGAGGAGGGTGATTGTGTTTGGTGCTGAGGTGCCCAAGCGAGAGATGAGGATGAAAAAAGGATCGAGAACGAAAGCTAAGTCGAAGAGAGGAGGTGATGAGGATGCGGAAGAAGAGGAGAGCGTGGAAATGAGGAAGGCGGAGGCGTTGATGAATGGTATGGTCGTTGAGCCGAGCTTCGCGAAGGGGAATTGGTCAATTCGGTGGAGAGAGTAAAGACTGAACGACAGTCAAGCTCTGTCCCAACGATGATGGAGCTCCGATGCATGTCGAGTCGAAACGAGTACCTGTGAGTCCCATCTGGATCCAGGGAATAAGCGCAGACCCTCATCATTCGACCCTCCTGCTTCAACTCCAATTGCAGTGCGTGACATTGTCAACATGTAGGGTAGCAAGCGCAGCAGGCCCAAGACTAGCCGTCGCAATCGCAAACGTCACATTCTTCATCCCCTTGAACGCTTTCAAGGTGTTCTCATTTGCGAGGTACATCGGACTGGCTTGCCCAATGATCGTGGTAGCGGAATAAGCCAGGGACACAGCCGCCACTTGAGTGCCATCTTGTTTATATCCAGTCACAGCCACTTCGCAACCCTGAGCAATGACAGCAGCGCTCGTATGGGTGTTGAAGATGCACCCATAATAGAAGCTGTTGAGGTCGAACGAACCGGAGACGGGGACCAGATGTCCGAATGCGTGCAGTGTTATGGCACCGAGAGTGATGAGGTCTTCTAGCATAGACACTCCAGCGTGATTGGGTGGCGAGATGGGAGCGACACCAATCTTGAGGGCTTCCGTAAGGGTGGTGTTCTGGTAGTGTTAGCGGAAGTTGAAACTGGAGTTTGCTGTTGATTTCGAATTGGACATACCGAAACTGCGAAGCCTTTGTAATCGATTCCATTCTGCACACCTACGAATGCTGTCTGTGGCACGGCGGGATTGACTTGGATGTTTTCAAACTACAGCCAATGGTCAGTGGTAAGCATAGACAGACTCATGGTGAGACTCACGGTTTCGGTGTACGACGCACACTTCGGAGATATGACTGTTGAGGTTGCTCCGGAGAGCAGAGCAGCGAGAGCAGTAATCTGAGAAAGCGAAATCATGTTTGCTGTGAAGAGCGGCTTCTTCCTGCCCAGCACAATGCGAGCGGACAGCGTCCAATTTATGTCTCAGACAATGTAGTGCAGCGCAGGTATTGCCTGTACCTCAGCCGAGCTCAAGAAGCTCACTTCATCTTTTGGCGACGCTAGATTCCAAGGGAAGCGCGAAGTCACAGCGGATCTGACCGGCCTCACAAACAAGTGGATGTTCTAGACATTGCCGCCGAGAGTGTGGGTTTCTCCATGCCGCCACGACGCCTCCGCCGGTCGGCTTTCAAGGAGATGCTGCAACAAGCGTTCGGGGTGCCTAAGCTGGCTTGAGTGGCCTCCAATAGAAGAGACAGGGCGAGGAAGGAAGTCGCCATAAGCATCAGGCTCGGCATCTCCTTCGCAAAGTCTCGTACGGCCAAGCGATAGATTTGCAAATGGGTAGGCATACAGCGATCGCTGCACTTGACGAGGGGCTCACAATGTGAGCTCAGCGTCTGTTGGATGTAACAGGTCCTGTGGCTTCGGTTGCATCTCTTCATTCGTCTCGATCTTCTCCTGTTGTGTCGATCCACTCGGCTTGGGGTAGTCGACGAAGGAGAGCAGCTCATCAATGAGATCAGTCGCGCCCTCTCCACGTCTCCAGCGAACGCAGAGCAGGTAGTAAAAGATTCCAGTAGCGGCTCCCGCAACATGGCCCGCGTTGTTAACAGTTGAGAATATTGAAGGCTTTAGTATGTTGATGACATCTTTGAGGGTAAACGACATTGGCACAAGCCGCCATATGAAGTTGCCGTCAAGTCCTTGGTCCAGTCTTCTCCTTCTGGGAGCGCCCATGGCTGCATACCACATGAAAGCTTGTAACACACCGCTCGCACCCAGGCCGCCTCTAAGCGTGTCCAGGCCCCCTTGCTGCTCCAGGTAATACTTCATCGAAAGTGAGCAGTTCAACGCGGCTACCAGCGTCATAGCTCATATGTCTAGGAAGGTCGTGTTCGGTACTGTAGTGCACACTGCACCTGATACAAGCATGAATGAAATATTGCTCACGAAGTGCGCCGTGTCCGTGTGAGCAAAGCCGCTAAAGATCGCTGCCCACCAATGGCCTCTTTTGAAGCTGTAGCAGTCGAATATGAAGTGCCTGTCCGCCTCACGACACGCCGCGCGCCAAGACATTCCAATGTATACAGCCCGCAATGTATTCGCTGCCCAACTGATTACTGGTAGTCTCCATCGCGCAAGCGTGGCGAGTATACCGTTAGATGCTTTAGCAGCCGCTCGAGCTTGTTGGGTGCGGTAGTATGCGAAGATGGGAATGTTCAGGGCAAGAACGGACGTAACACCGATGATTGCTGACTTGTTCGCTGACCTGCTCTGTTGTTCCGATGCTTTGTTGTTGATGAAGAGCTGGCTGAGTTGAAAACAGTGGCCGCGACAACCAGATACGACTCTGCGCAGAAAGCACTGCAGGCGTTCGCCCTGCCCTGGCGCAAAATCCATCCCTACCGAAGAAAGCGAGCTGGATTCCTTCTCCGGTCCCGATCTGAAGATGACTGGTGCAAACGCTGGAGGTCTTCCCCTAGGAATACAATACGAGTGTAGGAGGGCGAGATCTAGATGAAGTGTTGAGTTTCGCCTTTGGATTCAGATATATAGCGGCTGGCTCAACGTCGACAGTCCCACCATACCCTTGCGGCAGATCAGTACACAGACCAGGCGTTTGAAGGACCAGACTGCCCATGGAGGCCTTCTCTATACTTTTCTCATTCAGGTATACCTCGCTAATGTTTACAAACTATACAACGCACAAATACACCATGCAATGCTACACCATCCTCCCAACCCTCCCAGGCCCCATACCCGCTTTCCGCCTCTCGTACCATTTCCTCGCCTCATCAACCCACAACACCGTACTCGCCATAAGTATCATCCTCACCAAATCCATCAGGCTCAGCGCTTCAGTCTGGAAGACAGATTGTAAGGGTGGGAAGTAGATCACTAGGAGCTGACCAATAATCGATCCCATGACAGCATATACCCACATCTGGTTTCCCTCACCCTTCGACCCGCCAGTCCAGTGAGAAGGCAATATGGGTACTTCACCACGAAGGATAGATTTTGTCGCTGACCGACAGGTCAGGGCGTTGAACATGTCGAAGAGCACGAATTGCGTGAAGGTGAGGGTTGTGTCGCGGTCGGAGACGGAGTGTGCCGCGAGGTCTTCGGCCGTGAGGTTGGAGACGTAGGTGAAGAGGGTTCCGAGGAGGATGATGAGGCCGGATTGGAGGACGCGGCGGATAACACGATCGGTCAGTACACGGGCATTGCGAGGTCGAGGTGGAAGGGACAGAAGAGCTGGGTCGACTGGCTCAACGCCGAGGGATTGAGCTGGTGGACCGTCCATCAGAATGTCTGTGATACTCGTTAGCAAGGGTGTACCATCGACTTACAGATCAAATGACTTACTTATCCATAGAATCTGCATGGCGTTGAGGGGATTCTTCCAGCCGCCCAAACTGCTCAGCATCACCAGTCCCAGTGCAGCCACGCTCGTCGACAGCTGGAATGTCAAAAAGTTCTGGATATTGTAGAAGATGCCTTTTCCTTCCTCGATAGCACTTAAGATAGTGCTGAAATCGTCGTCCGTGAGAATCATATCGGCGGCCTCTTTTGCGACATCTGTTCCGAGCTTGCCCATGGAGATACCGATATCTGCTTTCTTCAGGGCTGGCGCATCGTTGACACCATCTCCAGTCATTGCTACTACATCTCCACGCGATTGCAGCGCCGCGATAATCTTCATCTTGTGTTCGGGACTGGTGCGCGCGAAGATCGATATCCTGCTCATTGCCTCTGCCAAGTCGGCTTCGCTCATCTGGTCCAGCTGATCGCCTCGCAGGACCGGCGATCCGATAGCAGAGTTCAGATTCACCGGCATGCCCAGCTTCTTCGCAATGGCAACAGCGGTGACTTCAGCATCACCAGTGATCATGATCACTTTGACACCCCCTGCCATCAAGCGACGAATCGACCTATCGACGTTCTTCCTTGGTGGATCCGACATGCCGACCAGTCCTCCGAAGCACATACCCGTGTACACCTCTTCGCCAGTTGCTTGCTTCGCACCCGTTTTACTCAGCAGGGAGGCAGGCGTAGACGATCTGCTACTGGCGCTCACATCCCGACTGGCCCCACGACTCGCTATGCCGCGCAATCGGACAGGACCTGATGCGAATGCCAGCACGCGAAGGCCTTCCTCGGCCATTTGCCTCGCAGCAGCATCCACCTCTTGTTTACGCTTCTCGTCGAGCACCACTTCACCTTGACTACTAAGGTAGGTGTCGCATCTATCAATCACGCGCTCAAGAGCCCCTTTGATGTACCCAGTGTCTTCACCATCTTGACCTTCTTGGATGACGCCCATCCACTTTCGCTCACTGGAGAAGGGGACCTCGTGTTTACGCTCGCCGATACGATTTCTCACATCTTCCTCGTGGAAAGTGTCGAGCAGATCCAGAAGCGCAACATCCGTTGGCTGACCAGACCACCTGCTCTTTGCATTCGCCAAATCATCATCTCCGCCAGTGTTTGCCAGAACAGCCGCGCTAGCAGCAGTAATGCCGCCATGAGTATGAGTGTTCAGTCTTCCATTATTCACAATGTTTGCGGTTCTCAAGACAGCCTGCGTTGTGGCTCCGTTTGGATTTGTCCGTTCAACTTTGCCCACATCCTGCGGGGCTTCATCGCCGAAACTCCACATTTTGGTGACTGTCATATGATTGAGAGTCAAGGTGCCAGTCTTGTCCGAGCAGATCACGTTGACAGATCCAAGAGTCTCCACGGACGGCAATCTTCGAACAATCGCATTGCGCTTGCTCATCCGGAGAACGCCAAGCGCGAGAGTGACAGTAACAATTATTGGAAGGCCTTCAGGGATAGCAGCAACAGCCAAAGAGACGCCAATCTGGAAAAGCTCCAAAAACTTCATGCCTCGCCAAAGTCCAACGAGCATGATCAACGCAATGACACCAAATGACATGTAACTCAGATCCTTTCCAAGTCGATCCATGCTCTGCTGTAATGGCGTTCTGGGCGATTCAATCTCCTGTAAAGAGGCACTGATTGCCCCAAACTCGGTGTCTGCGCCAGTTCCGATAACGATGCCCTGTCCATATCCAGATCTTACCAGTGTTCCTTGGAATGCGATGTTGGTCTGGTCTGTGAGGCGGACCTCTCCACTCCGGAGAAGCGTCGTAGGGTCGGTGCTCCCGTTCACGACCGCAACGGGAGAAAGCGTCTCGGATGTCTTGCCGACAGGCTCGTTCTCTCCAGTCAGATTGCTCTCATCGATGCTGAGGTCCGCAGCGTGTGTAATTCGGATGTCTGCTGGTATCCTGTCTCCGGTGTGGAATAGCACCAAATCTCCAGTCACCAGCTGGGTCGCTGAGATCGTTGTGCTTGTTCTCTCCGCACTGGCAATGTCTCCATTTACTGGAGCAACAGCTTGTCCATTCACTCCCTCTGATCCATGACCATGCGACTCCGCTGAAACACTGCTCCTTATTACGTGTGCATAATGCGGCACCAATTGGTTCAATGCTTCCAAGCTCTTCTCACTCCGGTACTCTTGAACGAATGCCACAGTCACAACAATCGTCACTGCTATTGCGATAGAGACGGCGTCCTCAAAGTTTCCCATGATGGCCGAAATAGCAGCACTTGCCAGCAATAGGAGAATGAGGGTCTCCTTGAACTGATTGAGGAACTTCTGCCATAGCGGCTCCTCCTCTTCTCCTGGTAACTCGTTTGGCCCTTGTACGTGCAGTCGCGTACTTGCCTCGGACGAATGCAAGCCATGGGTGACTGAGGTGGAATGCGTCTCAGCAACTTGATCGGCAGTAAGAGTACAATGTTGCGCTGTTATCGATTGCTGCCCAGGGAGTTTGACGCGGGACGGCGTTCGCGTATGACCACCTCTCGTATCGCTGGGCGGCTGCAATGTGCTCGACGGCGAGGAAGTGTTGGCGACATTGTTGTGCAGCGGTATTATCGGGGTGCTCGATCGGGACATGCTGCTGGTGCTGGTTTAACAGCCATGAAGACCGTTTCTGGATGGATTCGCTCAATTGCAAGGGAGTCGTGATCGTCGCATCGGTCTTTGTTGATTCACTCGTCGTCTATTGTCACTTCTGGCGTGATCAATGGGTGTGAAGCGTTCTTTCTCTAAGAAATGCTGATGTGAAAGTGGAAGTCCTCCTTCTCTCCCGCGAACTTGGGACAGGTGCGCGTTTCTGGCCTTTCACAATCCCTGTCCACACGCTTGCGGCTGCTAATGTAAATTAAGCTTCGACGGCACGGCCCGCCTACCCGCTCTCCAGCCTCTCTGCCAGCAAGAGCGACCGGGACACATTCCCTTGCGACAAACGCGGCGACACCACCACCACCACCCTCAACTTCACCACCGACACGACCACAACACAATAGCGCATAGGATACTACTGTGCGCGACTAATAATTCCTCGGACGACCATTCACACGAAATGTGCATTTGGGCATAACGCGCTCCAGGCGACCACGACGCGTCCAGGCACCATATCAAAACAACGCGCCCACCACGATCGCATCAATCGTCATCACTCCGCCTGCGACTCTCACTCCTCACTTCGACGCCTATCCGCGTCGCATATATCAGCAGCATACATCGCACATAACCGAGCATGTTCTACGAGGCGTCGCTGCTGTCCAAGACCGGGCCGCTGGCTCGCGTCTGGCTGGCTTCCAACCTCGACCGGAAGCTCACCAAGCAAAATGTTGTGCAGGCCAACCTTGAGACCAACGTGAAGGACATTATCGGAGAGAATCAAGCACCCCTGGCTCTGAGACTGAGTGGACAATTGCTGTTGGGTGTGGTCAAGATTTACAGCCGGAAGGCCAAATACTTGATGGACGACTGCAACGATGCACTTATCAAGATCAAAGTGGTAGGTAATAACATACAGATGTGTAACAACGAAGCGTACTGACTATGATACAGGCTTTCCGACCAGGCAATGTCGACCTGCCCAGCGATCAGACTCATCGCGCCAACCCAAACGCTCTTATCCTTCCTGATACCATTACTGAGCTGGACCTTTTCGCGCCTCTTCCAGATCCAGACATGCTTTTCCGGGAACCAGAAGCTCGCGCTCCAGGCCAAGATCCTACTCTTCTGGACTTTGGCATGAGTCAAATTATGGACAGCCAAGCCCCACAAAGGCCTACCGTCAAGCGGATGATGCAACTCGATGAAGATGATCTGGGGTTGGACCTTGGCCTCGATCTTGGCGACGACATGGCTCGAGCAACACCGATGAGCGATGGTCCGAGTATTGAAGCTGGTCGTCGCGCCCCAACTCCTCGACGCGACGAACCGACCATGCTTGAGGACGATGACCTAGGACTAGACCTTGGATTTGGTAATGATGATACCACTCTTCGACCAACAACAGAAGCTCCCGAACCCATTCTTGGTGCCGACGATGACTTTCAAATGGGCGGCATGGACGATGATGAGATCGCTCGTGCCAACGCTTCCGCTCTTGCTCGTGTCTCAGCAGCTGCTGCCGACAGGCGACGCGACTCCGAATCTCCTCTTTCAGACGCACGCTCTAGTGTTGCACGCGAACTGGAGGAGACATTCCAACTCGACCAGGCTGCCCAAGAGGACGAGACCATGGTCCAGGCCCCGCAACGCGCACAGAAGAAGCGCAAGATTCTTCGCCTCGATGGCGAAACGGAACTTCACAGCCACGAGATCAAGCGCCAACAAGAAGACCGCTCTGCTATCACCAAAGCGCCCACATTCTTGCCGCGTGACCCTCTACTTCTTCAGCTCATGGAGATGCAGCGCAACGGTAGCTTCGTCAGCAATCTCATGGGCGATGGCCTCATGTCAGGATGGGCACCAGAACTTCGCGGGATCTTGTCAATGGAGGTGGTGCGAAAGGCTGGCGACAAGAAGAGAAAGCGAGACTCTGGAATCGCTGACGTTGAGACCGATGGCGAGAGACAATCACCGCAGCTCGAGATTCCCCAGGATGACGACGAAGGCTTCCAGGCTGGCGCTGGCGCTGGCGACTTTGACGCAACTGCCATTGATGACGCTCCCCTAGCAATGGGCGAAGATGTCGGAGCAGAGCACGACCACCAAGATGACGACGAGGCATACGATGCCGGCGTCAACTTCGACATCACAGAAGCCCCTCTACTCCATCCTTCACAATCAGGAGCCGTCGCAATTGGAACCAAGAAGATGGTGCACATGCTCAGAGAACACTTCGCACCGGATCATCCGAAAGACGCAAACGAGCCACCGACCCCATCAAAGCGAGTTAAGAGCTCAGCCTTGTTCACGGATCTGTGTCCCGAGAAGCGCACCACTAGGAATGATGCGACGAAGATGTTCTTCGAGCTTCTTGTCCTCGGGACCAAGGATGCGATCAAGGTTGAGCAGGATAGCAAAGGGCTTGGCCTCCCGATCCGCGTCCGCGGAAAGCGAGGTCTCTGGGGTAACTGGGCTGAGATGCAGTCTGGTGGAGAGATTGCGAGTCAAGAGCAGACTGCTCAGGCGAGCGAAGAAGCTGGCGAGGCATGATCAGTTAGCAAGCTTTGGAATGGTTTGGATTTCATTGTTGAAAAGGTGAGAAGGTGGCTTTCAGCGTGGCGCCAGGCGAACGGCGCTGTCTTAATTTCTTGATGGAAAATGCTTTTGTTCTCCTTTTGATGGATTGGAATGACGCGCACGCCCAGCGGCGCGATTTTGAGGAACTCTTCGCTTGGGAAGGAGACACTTCGAAGTCCGGTTGTGATATCCCAGTGGCGGAACTTTTTGTATGAGATAGTCAATGAAGAAAGAACGTCTATGAACCAAGCCACCCGGCACTGGCGCCTGCGCCGTTCCTTATGGGGCAACTTCCCGCGTATATGGACGTGCCATCTCCAACGGGCCTCTTCGATCTACGGATGTCGCGATCTCGCCGAACCGCATCAGCATCTGGTGAACATGAAAGCAGGACGAGGACTCTTGACAAAACTCGGTGCCATGCCTCTCTTTCAGATCGAGGTTGCTCCAATACGCTGAACAAGATGTCCATGCCGGAAACCATACTTCGAGGTCCGATTGACCGGATATGTCTTGCTGCTGCAGTAAGAATGGCTGCAACGCTTAGGAAGGCGCATTCACGCTGTTGAGACTGGATCGAGGCCGGGACAAACCGCAAGCTTTTGATTCGATTGATGGAGAGGCAGAACAGTGTTGGTGTGGACTTCCCGCATGAGAGCGATCACTTCTGATCGTGTTCGAGTACTTCGGAGTGTTGCTTCTCAATGGCCTCGATTCAATCTCAGCAGCGTGAAGGTGCCTTCCCGAGCATAGGGGCGTCCCTCCTGAAGAAACATCTCAAAACACTGACGACTCTCCACCTTCCAACGTACATCATCCACTTTGCAAGTATCAACAACTTTGCAATGCTATCAAGCAGTACTTCAATCAAACCAAAACAAAGATCAGACTCGAAAGCAACAATGGACCCAGACCGAGGCGACGACAGCGACCGTGTCCATCCGGATGCCCGGTTCAACATCTACGAAACCTCATTCCTCACTGGCATCCCCTACCCCGTCTGCCGCCTATCTCGCGAGATGCTAGCCTACATCAAGCGCTGGAATGCCTTCCAATGCATCTGGCACACCCCCAACGGACTCCGAGTCCGCTGCCCAAACCTGATCTCGTGGGACAACAAGGCCATCGCCATCCGCGCCCTCGAAGAAAACAAACAGACCTCCTTGGAGCATCGCAACGGTGGTATGCCCCGAGAAGACCGCGTTCTCGCTGCCATCCTTCACGATCTGATCACCTGCCCGGAACACCAGCATAACACTTACCGCGCGCTCCCGGATGAGATTGCGAGGTTTCCGCATTTTTGTGCGAGGGAGTTTCGGATTTGGTGTCAGAGGGAGATTTGGCAGGTGCAGACGGTCTTGGATGAGGAGGAATGGGATGATCCGATTGATTATACATTGTATTTGCATGATTTGGAGCTGGTTTTGGAGAATTATGGTGTGAGCGAGCGGGAGCCACGGGAAGAGCGGAATGGGTCGAATGAGGGAATGGCGGATGGGAATGGCGTGGATGGGGGAGGGGCGAATGGTAATGGTTATCATGGGGCAGGAGCTAATGGGGAGAATGGGGTCCATTGAGGATATGAGGGTATTGCAGGTGGCAGGACGACCTCATGCGGTCGTCGACTAACAGAGGTCTCGGGGTTGCATTGATTAGCATGATAGTGTTTTTGGGTTATGAGTTCTTGGATCATCGTTGAGATGCAATACGATCAATTTGGCGAAGCTGCTTGAGTTCTTCCCTCCACTGTTGATACTCGTACATTCGCATTTGTTAACCTGTTGAGATCGAGCGATGTAGAAAATACAGTCAGCTTCGAAATCTGACTTCATCCCTCAGACATCTGGTATCGTTCAAGGAGACGACGGAAGTTGATGTCGAGCTGCCTCAGGCAAGAACACTGCCAAGGAGCAAGGATTCAAGCTACATCTCGCGTCGACTGCACCTCCCAGAATATCACCACTGCTTCACCTATCTCAACAACCATAATCATAATCGATGCTATTGTTTACCGCGAGCATTTTGCGATTACGCTGCGCCTCACCGTCGAAGGGCTCGGAACAATGCCTTTAAAAGGCTGCGTGACCGCCTCAGGCCAAGGGACCTCCTCGGCGCCCAGGCCAGACAACAAGCAGATGAGATCCTGCTCACAAATCGCCATCGTGCGTTCGGTGAACCGGAGATGGAGAGCAAGTCATTACACCAAGGCCTTGTCTTCGGAATCAACATCGGCTCGTCAACGTCAGCGCAAAAGGCCTGCAAGCACTCCGTTTCCATCCAGCTCTGGTATGCTCCAAGACCTTGGCGGCCGTACCCAAGAGCAGAAAACAACCTGGCGGGCCAGTCGGTATTCGCGAAGGCCTGAAGTCCGGCGCTATACATCTTCGGCTCCATGCAAGTATATCTCGCACATGGGAAGCCATGTGGAGAATCCTGGTCGACATGAGGCGCTAGAGGTGTCGCCCATGGGGAAGAGCACACTCCAGACTGCGCTGGTAGCTTGGGTCGCCTCTTTGATACATCCTCTGCCAAGGCACGGACAAAGGTGGGCTGCACGCGAAGGCTGAATCATACGGGGGCTGCGGCGCAATAGATCTTTGTTGGACCCATACGGCGCCGGATGAATGGTACGCACGTGGTGTATCAAAAATCTTGGTGTTACTCGTATAAGATCTGGTAGGTGCCCGTTTTGTTGGGATACTTTCTCGTTCGGGTCTCAGCTGAAGAAGAGGTTGATATAAGCGTTTTCTTTGTTTATACCACCATGTCTGAACTCAAGGATGACCATTCTGTGGAGAAAGAGCTTGCTCTGAGCTCTACGGATAGCCTCAAAGATGACCGTGTCCAGGCGGCGATTAACGAGATACCAGACCCGGATGCGGGAAAGACTGACGAAGAGAGGGCGCTGCTCGTAGGTCGAATTGGGCTTGAAGAGGGCTGATAATCACTGACAATGTGATCAGGACAAACAATTGATGCGAAAAGTCGATCTATGGCTTATCCCATGGCTCTGTTTGCTGTACCTGCTCTCGTTTCTCGATCGAACGAATATTGGTACGTGGAAACGAAATAGAGTCTGCAGAGCGGTCTGCTAACTCATCGCAGGGAATGCTCGCGCTGCGGGCATGGAAGAAGATCTCAATATGACTGGACATGATTACAACAATACCCTCACGATATTCTTCATATCGTACGCTCTGGCCGAGCCGGTCACGAACGTCCTCCTGAAGCGACTCACACCGCGTGTCTTCTTCACCGGCATCATTCTCATTTGGGGCTTGATCATGACTTTAATGGGTCTTGTGCACAATTACGAGGGCTTGCTTGCTTCTCGTTGGTTTCTGGGATTGGTGAGATTCTCTATCAAGGGTTTACGATAGGCTTCTAACGCTGAATAGGCCGAAGCTGGTCTCTTTCCGGGTGTCAACTACTACCTGTCTTGCTGGTACAAACGCTCTGAACTCGGTCTTCGAGCTGCGACATTCTTCTCCGCTGCCGCTCTGGCAGGCTCATTTGGTGGCCTTCTCGCAGCAGCTATTGCCCAGATGGACGGCATCGGAGGCAAAGATGGATGGGCTTGGGTAAGTCTTGTCTGAGTGGCCGAGATGCAACAAGTTAACACATCAACAGATCTTCATCATCGAAGGTCTCGCCACCATGTTCGTGGGCGGCTTTTGCTGGTGGATGGTCTTCGACTGGCCGGACACCGCGCGCTTCTTGACTCCCGATGAGCGCCTCCGAATCCGACGCCGTCTGGCAGCGGACAAGCAGTCTAGCACAGGGGAGGAGTATGATAAACGCCATGTTATCGCCGCTCTCAAGGACTGGAAATGCTGGGGCTATGCCCTCATCTACATGGGCAACCTCTGCCCTCTGTACGCGTTCTCCCTTTTCCTTCCTACAATCTTGGCAGGAATGGGCTACAGCGGTACGCGACTCCAACTCCTCTCCGTTCCGCCATATGCTGTCGCCGCGACAATGACAATCTTCATCGGTTGGGTAGCGGATGAGACCCGACAAAGAGGTCTATGCAACATGGCGACCGTCTGCTTGTCGATTGTCGGCTTCATCATGCTGCTTGCCACCAATGATCCGCATATCCAGTACGCTGGGACTTTCCTTGGAGCTGCTGGTATCTATCCGACGATTCCTAATACGCTGACCTGGGCATCGAACAACATCGAAGGTGTCTACAAGCGCGGCGTCATTATTGGCATTGTGGTTGGGTGGGGCAATCTGAATGGTGTTGTTTCGTCGAATATCTACCTGAAGAATGAGAAGCCGAGATATTGGGTAAGTCCAAAAAACTCCCTGATGCCGGAAGAAATGGCCAGCTGACTGATATCTTCATAGACCGGCCACGGCACGGTGCTCGCATACCTGATCGTCTGCCTTCTCGGCGGCACAATCTTCATGTACACTTCCCTCGCCCTAGAGAATCGAAAGCGAAAGAGCGGAAAGCGAGATAATATGCATGAGGGTATGACTGAAGATCAGATCTGGGTTGCTGGTGATAATCGGCCGGATTTTATTTATACGTTGTAGACACATAAGCTTCATTAGCAAACTCGCTGTGTGGCGATGGAATGTGATGGCAGAAAATAAACAGAGGGAAGATAAGCAGGTGCATGTACTCACGTCAGCAGAAGATCTGTTAGGCCGCAACCGCGAGCGGCTCATATGTGTCTATGTCCCTAGTCTAGATCCCTTCGCAAAGATTGCGCCTTACTGCTCAACGAATTTCGAATGAAGAGTGACACATATGAAGGACCTCTTCGACGTGGGGTCAGAATTTCAAGCCAGTGGCAGTACGACTGATACCTACCCTCATGGCTATGCATCATATCAAATCTCATGTCCCTCCCGCCTATGCCTAGCCATCTCGTTGGCCCTCTTTTGAACTCCAGACTCCAACGCTATGCCCTCAAAGTCCCACGGCCCGTATCACAGACGGTTTATAGACCTTGTCGTAACCTCTCCCCCAGCTTTTGCTTTCCAAATTGGTAAATCTTGAGCAGACCCTCCTCGCTCAGATCGATGCCTTGCATGTTGGGAATATCCTGTACGGGGGGTCTGCTGACCCTGCTCGCGACAACGACTGGATCGGTCTCGAGAATGATGCCGTCGTCTACGATTTCGTCAATGCAGAGAGATGCGAGGTCGTAGTTCTCGATTAGAGTGCGCTTGTCGACCGAGTTTCTTCACTAAATCAGTACTCTAGAAAGATGTCTTGGTGCTCCCGATCTTACTTGAGTAGTATGTTTAGAGAATCTCTGAGCGCCAGCACAACGTTGTACAGCATGATCTCATTCTCGTCCGCTCCTCCCACCACATACAACATTACGTCTGCCTCCATCTTGAACACAACAACCTTGTTGTCGTAAAGGATTACATCGCTTGTTTGCTTCGCAGTCTTCTCCAAAAGCCCCTTCTCGAACGCTTTTTGGTCCTTCACATTCGGGTATGGGTTGGCTCCGGGGTAATTGGTCCCGCCGTTCGCAGGCGGATGTGGAGGACTGTAGTATTTGGCCAGGATGCGGGATGAGTCGTCGGTCGAGAGTATGAGGATCGCGTTGACGCTGAAGAGCGACATGTTGGGCGCCATGATTGCGGTATACAAGCCAGCCAGGCGTAATTGCTTGATCTTCGGTGAAGTGGTGTATCAATTGGTATAGCTGGTCAATGGTCAAGGGAAAGGTGTCGTCCGCGAACGCTGTAAATGCCAAGCCTTCGGCGCGGTGGAACGTTCCGCCGAGACTCACATGCGGACTTTCCTCTTCTGAACTTTCACTCCCGAGCGTGTCGAACGAAGTGCTTCTTCAAATGCTCACTCTTCGGCTCAGAAGAGCGCAAGCACAGCTTCAGTCGCATCAGAAATGGCTGAAGACGTTCGTCGGCCACGCAATCTGTCCATCTCAACCCGCCATCATCACCAATGACCCGACCAGGAACTTTCACACGGGAAAGAGCTATGGGGAGCAAGTGAAGACTCCATTCACAGTCGGTGCGAAACCGTCGGCAGCCAAGCAGCGGAAGAAGGAGAGATATCAACGGAGAAAAGAAGGAAGAGACCCAAACAAGTCTGTCCAACTCTCCGTGTTTGGAGCGAGGGCGGAACTCATTGAAGCGATCCAGAAAGAGAATATCAAGCAGGTCATCGCCTGTTACCAAGCACTTCCCGAGAGGCGCCCGCTTGCCACCGAGGACTTTCGACAGGTTGCTCAGTGCGCGCATCATGCCCTTCGGAAGGAGAATCAGAAGCCGGCTGAGATCAAGCGACGAGAAGATGTCGACGAGATCATAGCATTTGCGGAGCTGCTGGCCAAAGACATCAAGAGGGGGAATCTTGTACCTTCATACCATGCCCACTTGCACATTCTGGGCATCTTCAAGGAGTCACGGACATTTGACGCGGGCGTAAAGTTCTGGAAGTGGCTGGAGACGCAGGATAATCAACATGTGCGTTCAGAGACTTACGCGGCAGCCATTGAGTTGCTTGCCATGTCTGGGACTCCTCTAGCCGATTTGGAAGAGTTGTACAAACAAGCACTTGCTCGATTTCCAGGGGCTTTCGTGGCCTATCACCTGTCGCCAGAAGGTATTCTTGCAGATCGAGAAGGAGACGTTCCTGTCAAAAACCTTCCTATGAACCTGCTGAGGTCGATCATGTTTGCAAGGCTATTGAGGGGCGACTCGCGTAATGCCTATCTCGCTCTGGACACAGCTCTACGTGTACATCCCACTACTATCGATCGATCGTTCTTCAGACCGTTCTTGGAAGAACGTCCGGTTTCCGAGGCCTACACTGTTTTCGCACTTGCCTGCTTGGCCGGCGTGAAGGTCTCAGGCGCTCATTACAAAGATCTCCTGACGGAGCTGCGTAAAAGCTCGAACGTCACCACTGTTGCCTCGCATGTTTCATCGATACGCGCGATCATGGCAGCTACGTACTTGTACCTGGGAGCTACAGGCAACGTGCATGCCAATTCAGTGACTGAGATGGTCATCACAATATCTCAAGCTCTCCGACTTCCCGGCGTCGGCGATCTAGGTGCCAAGGAACGACGTAAGCTGGCAGATAGTGTGCTGTCCACGATCCGGAAGACTTTCGAGGTCTTCGCTCGATATGGCGCTCTGCCCTCTTTGAATTCATTCAATTCGATCATCATCAACGTTGCAGGGTACGGGAAATCAAAGGAAGTACTTGGTATCGTGTTGAGTGACCTCAAAGCGCTTGGTCTAGAGCCGAACCCCGTTACAAGAAGATCGATTCTTACAGTGGCAGGAATGACGAAGGACGAAGGAGAGGTCGAGCGAACTTGGAACGAGCTGCTTCAGGCCCGCAGAGCAAAGGACCAGTGGCCAGATAATGTGGATTTCTTTGTGCTTGCCAAAGCGGTCAGACAGGCTGGCAACATCACATTCGGAAAGTTGCAATTCGAGTCACTGAGGACGTTTGTACCACAGTGGCAGCATAGCAGCATCGATTATGCCTTCAACAAAGAAGGCGTGCCGCAGGATGCCTCCGCTGCGGCGCCTGTCACTTTCGATGAACTCCAGACCGGCCTGCAAAAAGTAGACGCCGATCTTGCCTTCGTTGAGGAGCAGACCAGGGATCGTCCTGAGATTCTCGACTTCGGCAAGCAGAAACTCCCATTGATGCTGATGTCAGCGGAGGGAGCACTGGATCTGCCGGACCTTCAGATGCGCCAGGTGTACGATGCCTTGACCACCGACTCAACACTTCCAGATCCGAAAAGCGAGGAAGAGACCGAAGCATTTCCAGACACGGATGCCCGCTCCACCGGACCTTCGCTACGTAGCCAAACGAACATCGGTTTCGGAGACTTGAGGTACGAGAATTGGAAATGCGTGAACTACCTTCTCCAGTTGGCGGAGAAGCACGATCAACAATACGACAAGATTGTAGATGAAGCCATCGCGGCGGGCAAAAGGCCTCCGCCTAAGGAAGAGGGCATTCCTGACGATGAGATTGAGATGATGAGTGAATTTGGCCTGAGCAATGCTCTAGAGAAGAAGAGGAAAGCTCCCAAAAAGGATAATGCCCTCGTAATCGAGAATGCAAAGGCCGAGGTGATGAGGCTACGCGGCCGCGCAGCAGCTCCATCGACCTGAGTTCATGCGAGAGACGCGGATCGACGGACACCCGTGCGACGGCTTTTGCTGACTGTTCACGAACCAGTCAGCCATTGAGTACGTGGCTCACGGTGACGTTCCGTGTTTCGTTCCGTGTTTGGTAAAAAGCCCTTCCGATTCTACCGACTCATCCCTGGCGCCATGCGAGCGTCTGCCAGGATGTCACTACTTCCTGACACAGTGACAACATGGTACGACAGAGCACACTCCTCTTTTTCTGCGTGATGCGCTTTTCGAATAGATGAAGTCTTCAGCTGGAACCCAGGCGACCTTCGTACGTTAGACATTCGTAAGTCATCAGCGCCGCCCAAGACAGGACAAAACATCGAAAGGCTGGAGATGGCGGGTACTACTTAAATCATGACCCGGTCGAACTCGACAAAATACTCCACTCACAATCAGACTACCGATTCCTCGCAAGATGAGAATCTTCACTTCCCTAGCCTCACTTCTCTCTATCGCCATCACAGCGGGGTATGCTCTTGGTGAACCATCCAACGACATGCTCGAAGATCGGGATATCGCATATCTCAAAGCCGAGGTACTGGACCTTCATGCCAGATGGCAGGATGCAAATGAAAGATTGCGCGTACGCTCTGCGCCTATCTTTGGCGCTGTCGACGCTGGCGGGCTGCTGGGAAAGCGACAAGACTGCGGACCATGCGGGACGTGTCTCAATCAGGGACAGTCCGACAAGTACTGTTGTAACGGGCGTGGCTCGGATTGTCCGTATGGGTTTTGCGGGTAGAGGGTGGGTGGTGAGTATGCTTTGCGTTGAAGGTGCCGTTGCAGTCGCTAACATTCACAGAGCTAGTGGGGCCTAGCAATCGACTATTATTTGCCCAAATGCACTGTGTGCAGAACAAAGTGTGGCTTGCAGATAGTCAACAAATTGGAAAAACTTTGTGCTATAGGCTGCCCATTGAAAGCCGCCCGCCGCAGAAGCGTAGGTCTGCCTTCGTTCCTTTCGACTGCGTTCTAGGCAATACTTGGTCTATATCGACTCTCAAATCTGCAGTATAGACTCCACTTGCGGACTTCTCGCGATGTACCCGCGCAACCTTGCTCATGGCTGTTCCTTCGGGGCATGCGATGCCTCTGGTGCGGCAAGAGAGGTGCCACGCTGAGGTGCAGTTGATACACCTCTCAACTGCTCGAACTGAAAGGGATAGCTATGTACTCAGCGCTAACACCCTGAGCGTCCCTGCTTGGACCGAGCCCTCCTCTACCTTTCCGCGTAACATTGGGATCCTTCAGCAAAGCACTTGATCGGATATGTCGGACAGCAGTCTTTCACCAGCAAAGGAGCCTCTGAGCAACGACAGAGAGCATTCCACAGATGCGATTCAACAGAATGCAATCGAGAAGCCTGCTGTCAACGGCGAAGCGCAACGCGGCATTCAAAAGATCGAGGCCCTCGCTAAAGTATGGACGACTACGGCTTTGGCAGTCGCCTACGTTCTGATCTGGCTCACATATTTCGTCGAAGGCATGTTATCTGGTACACAGGCGGCACTTCTTCCCTATGTCACAGCGCTCCCTCACTCCGACCGTCAGCATCGTCAGCACTGTGTTTGGCGCCTGCGTGAACTTCACCATTGCCAAAGTCCTGGACATCTTCGGTCGACCTCAAGGCTACCTACTATGCATCATTATCGGTACCGTCGGTCTGATCATGATGGCTGCATGTCGTACCGTCGAAGCATACGCCGCAGCGCAAGTCTTCTACACTGTCGGAAACACGGGACGACAGTACACTCAGAGTGTCTTCGTCGCCGATACGTCTTCGCTTCGAAACCGAGGTTTGATGCAAGCATTCGCATACTCTCCCAACATGATAACTTGCTGGCTCGCTGGACCGATCTCCACCGGATTCCTGAACGGACCAGGTTGGCCATGGGCATTCGGTACTTTCGCAATTCTAGTTCCGGCCGTCACACTCCCACTTTATGGACTACTGCAACTCCACTTTCAGGAAGCCAACAAGTCTAATCTCCTACCTGCCCGGGCAACCCATCGCACTATATATCAGAACATCGCTCACTACGCCAAAGAATTCGACGCCATCGGCCTCATCCTCCTATCCGCCGGTGTAGCCCTCTTCCTGCTTCCGTTCAACCTCTACACCCTCCAACCCGCCGGCTGGTCGTCCCCGCTCACAATCTGTCTGCTGGTCTTCGGGATCATACTCCTCATCCTCTTCGTTGTTTGGGAGAGGTTCTTCGCTCCACTCACTTTCATCCCTTACAGTCTACTCACCGATCGAATGGGTTTTGGAGCTTGCGTCCTTTCTGCTACGCTCTTCTTCAGCTACTTCTGCTGGTACAGCTATTTCAGCAGCTTTCTACAGGTCGTGAGCGGACTGAGTGTCACCGAAGCGAGTTATGTTATTCAAACGTACGCAGTCGGATCTGTGCTGTTTGGTTTCGCTGCTGGTGCCGCGATACATTATACCGGACGATTCAAATGTGTGGCTCTGTATGGCGGTATACCTCTCAACATCCTTGGCACTGGCTTGATGGTTTATTTCCGACAAGCGGACAGCGGCATAGGATATATTGTCATGTGTCAGGTCTTCATCTCCTTCGCCTCAGGGATCGTCATCATATGCGACGAGATTGCGATCTTGGCTGCGGCTTCACATCAACATATCGCCGTGAGTCTGGCGACGCTGGGATTCTTTGGCAATATTGGTGGGGCAATTGGATTGACGGTCACTAGTGCGATCTGGCAGAATGTGTTCCCAAAGAGGCTGGCGGAGTACCTTCCTACGAGCGAGCTGCCAAATATCCTCGCTATCTATGGTGACTTGGCTACGCAGCTATCTTATCCGGTTGGAAGTCCAGCAAGAGTGGCGATCCAGCGTGCGTATGGGAATGCGCAGGCGAAGATTTTGATTGCGGCTACGAGTGTTTGGGTTTTGGGCATTGCTGCGGTGTTGTGCTGGAGGAATATCTCAGTTGCTGAGATTAGACAGGTGAGGGGTCATGTTGTGTAGGTGGAATATGTGGCAGTTGGCGAACAGGAGATGTCGCATGGCAGACGAGCACATGGGACCGAGCCTCTCGCCTCTTCCTATTGTTGCTCGCCCGCATTCACCGGCCGCGAAACCATGTGCTGGAGGAGCGCATGAGACCAAGTCCCACGCTTCTCAGCATTCTTGGTAGCGCTCATTCACTGTCCGCTTCCTGAAAGAGCACATGCGACCAAGCCTTCCGCCTCTATCTATTGTCGGCTGCGCTCATGCACAACCCGCGAAAGCATATGCCAAGCCGTCCGTCGAATCACCGCCTATATCGCTGCTGGTCTATTCACTTTCCTGGAGCGAGCGAGTACTCTGCGAATGCTTCGTTCACCACGCTCCCGAGAGACATTGTTGAACCTGGCTATCGCATTGTCATATGCGAGATCCCTATTCTCAATGTCCTTCTCCATCAGCGCTGGTCCATTCACCAGCCCGCGACTACATTTAAGACTCCTGTCGCCATGTATTGGCCTTTCAACATCTACAGTAACATCGTTGTCAACATGCAGATCAACATCGCCTTCATGCATCTCCTACACACAACCGCCAAAATGGACACTGACGGCGTCCACGTCAGCATGGCTTCTCAGATCGATCGAGACGCAATCTTTGTCATGAACTACCAGACCGGCGAGCGGTGTGATCTCGTCATCAAGACCTCGACGAAGCGTTTCGTCGTACACATGACCGTCGTATCTGCCAAGTCGCCCTTCTTCCGCAAGATCTGCAAGGCGAACTCTGCAGTAAGTTGTACACCGGTGCTATCCATCGAGGGGATTGCAGAAACTGAACGTATGTCACAGATTTCGCCACGGGTCATCGAGCTGCCAGAGAGCGACCTTGTCGTCGGGGCTCTACTTCGCCACATCTACGGGCTGAGAAACCCATCGATTGACAACCCGCAAGATACGAGCGACGACAAGCAACTCGCCGTGTTTAATTGCATTGACATTCGCGTCGCCGCTGAGAAGGTATCTCCTTGCGCGCGACCTAATTGAAACCAATAGCAGTGACTGACATGAAGTAGTACCAAGTCTCTAGCCTCGATTTCGTAAGCTCTCAGGCGGCCAGCAATCTCCTCCCACATCTGAGTCCGAAGTCTCTCGTCGAGGTCGGCCTTCGCCTTCGCCGTGACGATTTCAGGCGCATCAGTCCGGAGTTACACGAGAATGTCATCGCTCAGACTGCGGTTTCGTTGAAGGAGATCATGGGTGACAACGCCGCGTTGGACTTGCTGTTCTCGAACCGGGCGTATGTCAAGGAAGTGATGAAGCACACGACTAATAGCAAGGTCTGGGGCGTGGTGGCAGCGGGGCAGGCATACGAGAACTTAAGGGATGATGGGCTTTGGTCGGTCTCGACGCTTACGATGCACCAGGGCTCATAGAGAGCAACGGGAATGAAAATCGAGAAGAGAGGGCGCTGTCACATGCTGAAAGTGCACGTGCGATTGTGGGCTTGCTGAGATTCATTTTTATCACATGCTTCACGTCAGCGCCTAGATTGTCCACATCCATAGTCACAGCCTCCAGAGACAATCGTCACATTTTGAACAACATCCATCAGTATCTTCCACCCTCATGGTACTACAGTTGACATCCACAACAGCAATGACCAACTTCCTCGACTAAAAGGTGCCCGCAAAAAAGCCGCACTCCTGCCATAATGGCATCGGATCAGCGAAGACAAGAACGGCAGCAGTACGTTTACGTATACCATGTCAGGAAAGTGATATCTAACGAAACTCATGCAGGCTGTACGAGACCGGCGAATACGCCGATGTGCGAATCAGTACGCCTACCAAAGTCTTCAAGGTCCACAGAGCAGTCGTTTGTCCGGCCTCCGGGTTCCTTCGAGATGCCTGCAATGCGTCTATCGTAGCGGCGCCACCAGATGGGCTATCCTATGTTGCGATGCCCGAGAGCGAGATCACCGTTGATGCAATCCTGCGCCACTTCTACGAATGTCCGGTCGACTGGTTTAAGGTACCTAGGAACACGCAGCACCCTCTCTACAACAACGGCTATGGCTACACGAACGGCAACGGCATCCTACATCCCCCGACCACACTCAATCAGGATGAAGTGTATCAGAGAATTACCGACCTGATCGATCTTTCTCGCGCCGTTATCAAGGTATGCTTGCACACTTCCCCGCCATGTTAGGGAGGCACAGGCACTAACACGGAGCGACAGTACGAGGTCACTACTCTAGGAGATAGCGTCCAGAACGTGTTCCGCGACTACAGCAAAGAGCTCACAGACCCTGTTTTGGTCACTCGGCTAGGGGATATGGTCTTCAAAGACGAGCACTGCAGACGCTATCGTTTGAGTATGATCGACGTAACTGCCAAGCATATGTGGAGTATCCAACGCGCACCAGAAGCATGGGGTATCATCTATGGCAACGAGCAGTACCTGAAAGAGGTACTCAAGCGTGCAAACTTCCAGTCATACGACTAGCGAGCGAAGCGATGCTCTCGTTTGTTTGTCGTTTTCTCTTTGCTCCGGCTATGCGTCATTCAAGGCCAAGTAACAGGAGTGAGAGTTGGCATCAATGACACGCTTACAATCAATCAGAAATTTGCTTTTTCTGATCGATTTGACACTCACACTTGGTTTTACGCACATAGGATACTGAAAGAAGTGTTGCACTTTCACGTGAAGGTCCGTGCACGCTCTTGGCGTTTGGGTACCACCGCACGAATTCGACGCCAGCCTCGCTATGTCTTCAACATCCAAAACATTGCTGACAGAGATGGCTGTTTCCGAGAAAAAGCAGCTGGCAGGGTAAGCGAACGCTTACCATCCGCAATATGAGTTTGTGTCTCACACAGATCGCAGGATCTACAACACCGGCGAGTTCTCCGACTTCGAAGTTAGAAGTCAGCCAAGAACCTTCAAAGTACACAAATGCATCATCTGTCCTGCATCAGACTGGTTTCGCGCCGCCGCTACAAAGCCCTTCAAAGAGGCGCACGTAGGCTTCGTCAAGCTTCCGGAGCGTTCGGACGTAGTCGATGGGGTCTTGAGACATCTCTATGGCTTACGGGCCGTCTGCCTTCGTCCTGAGAGTTGGGTTGATGCAGATTACTTCAACGTGAAGACCTGCGTTGAGATCTACATCGCAGCGGACAAGGTTTGTGCATTGAATCTACCACCAAGATCACTCCGCTGACTTTTGTAGTACCGACTTCCGGAGCTGGTCGCTCAAGCACGAGTAGCAGCAGTCAGCGGCATCGCCAAGATGAAGTCCCAAGATGTGGTCGAACTCGGTAGATGGTTCTACGGCGCCTTTGAAACCCCGGAGCATATCATAGATGCTGTCATCGTCGACGCGCTCTTGAACAGGACTGCTTCTTTCTTGCCTTCCATCACCCAGACACCGACATTGTGGAAAGTTGTATCGGAGTCACGCCCAAAGTATTTCCAAGCAGTTCTGGTCAGGATCAGCAAGAGCAGCGCATGGCCCACAATGCAGCATACCTTGAACTCTTGGAACGATCATCTGTGCGCTAAGGAGGCAGCGAAGGCCAAATAAGCTCAAGGACAATTCGAGGCACTGTACAGCTGCGTAGCACTGTAGGTGACAATGAGAGAGAGTGCAGGGCCAAGCGAAAGAACAACGCATGGCAGCAGAAGGAGAATGTCAAAGCTTGACACCGCATGTGAGGCACGTGAGTCGCGGCATCACTGGGCCACAGCAAGCACATGCAAGTCTGAGACTTGGCATTCACATGAATATGAAATTGCGTTTGTATTTCAGCTGCTATCAATAGAGTCGTTTCGAACTTCTAATGACTCCACATAGAACTCTGCTACAACCTTCAGCATCTACAAGCACACCATCTCAAAGACCACAAACCATGTCTGCTGAGATCAAGCCTGGCCCGCCTGAAGGCTGGCTGCAACGGTACGAACCAAAAGCCAACGCATCAGCGACTGAACGACCATACTAACGGAACTCATAGTCTCTACGAGTCCAGCGAATTCAGCGACGTGAAAATCCAGACCAGATCCACCAGCATCTATCCTTCCAAAGAGATCAAAGCACACAAGAATATTCTCGCCTCAGCCTCGGGCTTCTTCCGTGATGCGCTCGCCCGCAACGCAGCAGTCGCAGTGATCAAAGTGCCAAGCCACAGCAGCCACTTCGACCTTGTCATTCAGCACATCTACGGTATAGATGAAGGGCTAGATCGTATTCTCAGCGAGTACAGCAGTCTCTCGGATGTTTGCCAAGACCTTCTCATCTATCACAATGAGTATGAGCAGGTACGCAGACTCTCCAAAGCATCAAAAGCCCTCGGAACTTGATATGCTGACCAAAATTAGTACCAAATCGCTTCCCTTATCAACCAGATCGACGTCAAGTTCAGGGAGTACTTGGATCGTGTGTACACTGGCGATACAGGCGTCGACGACATTATCGCACTCGCGAACCAGATCTACGATGAAGGAGGTATGAAGGCATCCAAGGCGATGAAGGACGCCATTCTCGAGAAAATCTGGATGATGTACGATGCTGCATTCGGTCAGCGCCAGGATTTCAAGAGCCTCTGCGCGAACCCAGATTTTCTGCACGCCATGTTCGAATACAAGAAGCAGCAGCAAGGAACGACTTCAGCATGAGAGATAGGGCTTTGAGCTTGATTCCCGGTGGTTTTCGGGTATCCCTCTTTAGCAAATTGACTTTTTGGTGTTTCTTCGTCTCAATGTTGACGACGTGGCTACCTCGTCACCACAATCTCTACCTCATTCTTCAAAACTCCCCTCCCCCAAATCCACCTTCCCCACACTCCAAACCTCCCTCTCATCCTCCACCTCATCACTACTCAACCCCAACCCTCCAGCTCCACCTTCCGCCTCCCTCCTCTCCTTCGCTTGCGCCGCCAACCTCATCGTAACCCTCTTGAAATACTCACTCACAGATCTCTTCTCCCTCACATCCATACTCTCCTCGACACCCGCAAACCACTTATCAAACACCGCGGCATCCTCATCGATGACGTTGAGCGCTTGCACGAACGCGCTCTCCGCGGCAAGTTTGACGGGTAGGACCGGGTCGCGGACGCATTTGAAGATGGGGAGGAGGAGGGTGTTTAAGTGTGGGCGGATGAGGTCGAAGTTCTCCCGGGCGACTGTGCGGATGACGACGAGGGCGAGACGGCGCGTGTCGGCTGGTTTGCCTGGTGGGATAACATCCGCAAGGGCCTGGAATATGGGTTTGGTACCTTCGAAGCTCTTGTTGCCGGTTTCGTGCAGGAGGTACTTTCCAGCGGCTAAGACGGCGTTGTCTGAGATGAATGGCTGGTTATGGTTGATACCTTGAACAAGCACATTCCGAGTGATCTCGTCCAGATTGGTGGTAAGCCGCTGGGGGCATTCGTATAGAACGGCATTGAGGGCGAGAATGGTTGCGTGTGTGAAGTTGTAGTTCAGCACACGGGCCTTGATGAGAGTGATGGTATTCTCGGGTGGCATGACGCCGATGAGAGCACCGAGGAGTCTGGCGTAGGTGATATTGAGCGAATCGTCATCGCCTCCAGTGTCAGAGTCGATCAGGCCCAAGATGGCGTTCTGCGAGGCATCGCTCATCTTTTCGCCGGCCTTATCAACAACTTCATACAGAGCTTTCAACATGGCATTCTTGACTCCCGCATCGGTAGTCTTTGAGCCAGTCACCAACTCTGTGATGAGTGGATCAACACGAGGAGCCATGGTGATCAACGACCCCAGCGCCTTCGCAGCTCTGCCTCTCAGTATCTCACTCGAAGGATCTGCGAGTGCTTTGGCGAACGTTCTCTGCAATTGTGGCAAGAATGGCCTGAGGTTAGCAGGGACTTTCTCCAGCAAATTGTTGAGGGTAAGCAGGACAGCAGACTTTAGCTCGGTGGAGCGCTCTGAAACCACACGGATCAGGGGACCAGTAATCACCGTGATGAACGGCTTCAGACCGTCTTCACTCGTGCGGTCGACAATATCGGATATTCCAAGCGCAGCTTGAATGCGCTGATCGATAGACCCATTCATCATACCCGCCGTGAATATAGGTAGAATTGCTTTGATACCATTAGGCAAAGAGAAGCCGGGCAAAGCATGGCCAGGAACACCAACTTGCTGGAGCGCCTGCCTCGTTGAGACTGTGAGTGACTCCATTTCCTCTTTCCGCAGACGTTCCATGAGCTTGCTCAACGCCGTCCAAGCTGCCTTGACGACCTCAGGGTCGCTGTCATCAAACGCAATGAGCAATACTCTGATGACATCCGGATAGTAGCGAGAGAAGTCGACTTCAGCATACTCAAAGAAGTCCGCGAATTGGTAGTCCGCAGCAGCCCGCTTGCGATGATCATCGTTCTTCACCAGCGCGAGCATCACGCTCATCATGGTGTTAAGACCATCAAACTCGTCAACTGACAGTACGATATTACGGAAAGCAGTTTCGAGCTCTTCCTTGAGCACTTCGTCTTTGCATGCGATGAAATTGTCCATGAGCGTGTTGAGGATGTTCGGCAATCTTCTGGTCATGGAAGAGCCTGCGACCTTCGCCAGGGAGGCCAGGGCTCGCGCGTTGAACGCTGAGACCGGTGAAGTAAGTAAGGTTGGGAGCAGATTTGGCAAGATGATGTTTGCTCTACTCTGCTCAGTGAGGAGGGTGAGTAGAGCTGTAAGGGCGGATCCAGCTTGATTCTCGTCGCGCAACAGCTCCAGCATGTATGGGAGTACCTGATCAACTGCCCTCTTGCCAAGAACTTTCTGCAACGAGTCGAAAGCCTCTGCTGCGGCGTCTCTGACCTCGTCATTGGGATCGACAAGTGCATTGCGAATGACAGAGATAATAACCTTGTCGTACTCCTCGAGAGATTCAGACGTGGCCGCTGTGATCAGCTCACGCAGAGCGATGCAGATACCCTGTCGTGAATCCGAGTTGGCAGATGTCTCGAGTTGCTCGTCCAGCGTGGGCAGCAGCGTTGCAAGCACGCCTTCTCCAGCTTTCCTAATAAGTTCACCGAGAGCGTTGCTAGCAATGACTTTTTGCTCCATGTTCGGACTGGCCAGTCTCCTGACCAAGAGCTGAGTGAGCGCTGGAATGAGCTCACGCAGCGTACGTGGCGAAGAGACCAGTGCCTTCCACACATTCATGGCAGATGTGCGCACAATGCCTGAAGTATCGTTGCGGCAGATGTACAGTGCTGAAAGCACGCGGTTGCGCTTCTCTTCGCCAAGCACCTCCAGCAATGATTGACCTGCCTCTCCGGCGCCTTCTTCCATATCTTCCACGTCTGTTTTCCCACTGATGCCTGTGAGTGTGAAGAGCAGGTCACCGACCAGCTCGACGGAACTAAGACGAATACGATAGCTATCATCGGCAAGACCACGCTCGAGCTCGGGGAGCAATAGATCCACGGAGCGTGAGGCGAAGTTCTTGACCAGGAGTCGGCCCGCTCGGAGAGCAGTCTCTCTGATAGACTCCACATCATCCGCAAGACCTGCCAAAATGGGAGGAATGATGCGGCCGAGATAGTTCGCGAAGCTCTGTCCAAAGCAGGCAGGCAAGAAGATGAATAGAGACATGAAACCTTCGCGCACCGAAGCTCTGCTGCTCTCGACATTTTGCAGGATGGTAGGAAGAGTCTCCTCGAGACGGCTGGTACCAAGACCTGCAAGAACTTCAGAGAGGGCTTGTGCAGAACCTAGACGATCGCCAGCTCCGGTATCTGACTTGAGAGTGGACATGAGGCTGGGAATAAGATCAGGCAGTGCATCTTCTCCAAGCTTCTCGATGGTCGATCCCAGGGCCTTGGAGGCTGTCGCGCGGGTAGTTGGAACCGGGTCTACTGTGGCAACGCGCAGACCTGCAACCAAAATCGGCAGATGAGCGATCAAATCCTTGCGCTCTGTAAGGTGTGCCAGACTGCCAATGATTTGTGACGCCTTTCGCTTCGTTCCTGATCTATCTCCAAGGCCACGCTCCAAAATTCGAACCACGAGCGCAAGCGAAGGTGCATCGAGGTAGTGGATAAAGTTGACCTTGATGAGAGCATCCAAGGCGTCTTCAGTGTACTTAGTTGGATCGCTCAACGCCTTCAATAGGATGCTGACCTGGGTCTTAACTTCAGGGTTCTCGATGACCTCTCCAAAGCGCTTCAAGGCTTGATTAGCGGACGCTCGGACTTCCTTGTGACTGTCGTTTAGAACCTCAGTCAGCGGAGGGATGATTTCCGGCAAGCTGACAGCTAGTTGCTGTGGATCAAGGTACGCCATGGCTCCGAGAGAGTCACAAGCACCCTTCTTACTTCGCCAAGCCTGATCATCGAGACCTTCAAGCAGCTGCGGCAGTACTTGCTTGACACCATAGGAACTCAAGGTGGCAAAACAGGTCTTCGCGGCATCCAGACACGCATTTCTGACATCCGCGCTGGAATCGCCGAATCCGGCGAGTAGCTGTGGTACAATCTGGATGACATAAGGCTCGAAGACACGTCCGAGTAGGAGAGATAGAAGCTCGTAGGCGAGGAACGCCCCTTCACGCTCATGCGGATCTTTCTTGTTCTCGGTTGCGCTGCGAAGCGTGGAGAGAAGGCGAGTATCCTTCATCAGCGAGATTCCTCTGCCCTTGACGACACCAGCCAATCCGTAGGCGGCGCCACGGCGAGCGGCGTAACCCTTGGCGTGCAGTGTCTCTTCCACAAGTTTCGTGAGATACTTGCTTGCCTGGTCGGCTGAAGCTTTCACCAAGGGCGGTAAGCATTGTGCAACTGCGTACTGTACAGACTCTGAGGGCGTGCTGAGAGTCTGCAGCAGCCGGTCGACGACTTTCGGGATGCGCTCGTCGCCTTTCGGTAGATGTCGAGCCAGAGCTCCATAGAGGATGACGACAGCCTCATTGACCAAGTCTTGTTCTTGGGATTTGCTGCTCCTGCCCAGGGTAACTTCACACAGCTTCATCAGAGGCTCAACTTGGCTACCGCCGCGGACTGATACTATCTGAGTTGCGGCGTCGACCATGGTGTCTCTGACGGAGTTGCTCCTATCGCTCAGTGGACCCTTCTCAATCATGAATGACAAGAATGGGGAGAGCAGGTCATCCGGGAAGAGAGATGCGCACTCTTTAAATGCCAGTGCAAGTCCATGTCGAGCCTCCCATGGATCTGACAGGTCCTTCTTAAGGGGCATCCCATACTTATCCAGCTCTGGCTTCCTTGGCTTCGATAACTCCGCATAAGAGTCTTGAAGTCTCCTCAAGATGTCACTGAAAGTCGATTTGTGCTCAGTCGTGGCTGCAGCCACTGCTCGAGCCGCAGCACGACGAAGTTGTGGATCCTTGCTTTCCACGTAAGGCAAGCATTGAACAGCAGCGTCTTCGCTGATCTTGAGCTCGTTCTCTTCCCAGATTTCGTGCGCAGTGTTGGCATTTTCCTCGTCGTCGTCGTGGCAAGCCAACCAGATCTCTTCATAGAACTCGCGATCAGTGAGCTCCAGCTCTGCACTCGTCGCTTGAAGGACTGCATTGCGCACGGATGCCTCGGGAACAATGACGCCCTTTACGATGGTATCGGTCTCGGCCTCGTTCATACTCGGCGCAAGGCATCTGCACAAGTCTGTGAAGCAGTCCTTGATCTCTTTGAAATGCTGAGGGTATTTCTGCATTGATGTGATCAAGACAGCGAGGAGCTTCTGACGTGGTAGTCTGGGATCGCTGCACGTCTCCGTGTGAAATGACAGAAATTCGATGGCAAGGACAAGTTGCTCATCGGCGTCTTCACTGTTAGCGCGATCAATGCCTCCTTGCTCCAAGATCAGGAACATGAGCGCCATGATGTAGCTCAAAGACACAGTGTCGAACGGGCGCTGCTCGCCTAAGAACCTCAATCGGTACATGATACGGGTGATCAAGTCACCGAGCGGCTCAGCAAGAAGATTCTCAGGCAGGACGGTGATGCCAGCTGCCCTCAGTGTTGCAACACCTACAAAAGGCCGCATCGGACCCAAGCGAGTTGATGTCTTCTCCGAGCATTGTAGATAGCCAAGAGAAGCTGCATCGCCAAGGATCAGACCGGCACCTGCTTGAATGAGCTCGAACAGAAGCTTGA
The DNA here is from genome assembly GCA_003666085.1 of Pseudocercospora crystallina. Classification (NCBI taxonomy): domain Eukaryota; kingdom Fungi; phylum Ascomycota; class Dothideomycetes; order Mycosphaerellales; family Mycosphaerellaceae; genus Pseudocercospora; species Pseudocercospora crystallina. The sequence goes on from QQNG01000250.1 coordinate 89,248, forward strand.
CAGCAGGGCCGAACCATTCCTCGGCCTCCGTCGGCGGGCCAGTCGCGAGCGCGCTGATTATCCCGATGCCACGTCGGAGTTTTGAGTCGATCTCAGCAACATGTTTTCTGATTTCAGACTCTTTCTTCAATTGCGCATTGACCTTGGACTGTTCCTCGGCGGTAAGCTTCTTGGTCTGACCCTTCTTCGCAGCAAGCTGAGCTCGCAGCTCTTCCTCCCATTTTAGCGTGTCGTAGTCTTTGTCCTTTTTGCTGATCTGCGGCGCCTGTGATTGTTTAGAGAGTACGTCCACAAAAGCCGTTCCTTCCGGAGTTCGATATATGGCGGCTTCGGTAGGTCCTACATCGTCCAGTTGAGCAGGATTGAGATCTAGACTAATCTGTGCCACTATTAGCGGTGTCAAAGCCTGAGGCGCGACGAACGCAAGATCGGCAGCCGCGTGGCAAGCGGCGAGCTGGAAGGCTGGCAAGACCTTCCAGGTAGGGTTCTCTGTCACAGTCAGTATCGACGCGAGACAGTCTTGAGCGGATTTCTCTGCCAGTGTTCCGGGATCTGTGCCAGTACGCAGGCAAGTTTCAATCCATGGCGCCTTCGGCACAAGCTGTGGCCGACAAAGCACCAGTAGCTTTCGGAGCTGGCTCTCCACCAAGTCCTTCTCCACGGTCACTCCAAGTTTTGTTGCAGTCTCTGGGTCTAGACACAACGTCCTGACGACCTTGAACAGCTCTTCGCGGCCTGACCTCGATGCCACCGCGGCGCTGTCCTTTGCCTCCAATTCAACATCTTCACACCACTGCCAAAGACCCGTTATTATGACCTCGACAGCTATTTCTGCGTTTACGGCATAAAGAGCCTGTAACGCGCCAGTCGCCTCCTTCCTCACGGTCGGCGGCACATTTGGAGATGCTATCAAGTAAATGATGATCTGTGCCCACGCCGTTCGCACAGTAGGGTCGCTAATTTTGGCGGTCAACGCTGGGAACACAGCAACAACAGCACGGAGGACCCATCGCAGGTCGTCCTCATGCGTCAATTTGGTATATACCCTGGAGTTGAGCAGGAAAGACGGCTTCGGCTCCAAGGTCAGGGCTTTTTCGTCCATATTGGCTTTCTTGACGAGGGCGGCATTCTTGAGGGCCGTCATGTTGGATATTCGAGCCAAGCACACAGCGAGTGCAGCGCTGGCAACTGATATTTGGCCGCTTTGCACAGCGGGCAGCGGATTTGCATTGACTTCGTTGACAATATCCACCAACTTGCCGACGCTCGCATCAACGAAGGCTGACGTGCTCTCGTTGCTGACTGCGGCCGGTTGGATGTCCCATATGCAGTCGGCGAGCTGTAGTGTCCATAATCGTCGCATGGGCATGCGCTTCTCGGCCAGCCCCTTTGAGTATGCATCTGTGACGGCCTTGTCCAGCTTGACTTGGTTCTCAAGAGCAAATCGGACAAACTTCGATATGCAACTGATCTCAGCCCAAGCAGCGGGTTCGTTCGACTCCTTGCTGGCAACGGCGACAAGGCCTTGTGACACTTTGCTGGCAAGAGACGCACTGGGGTGCAAAGTCGAGAGCATGTCCGCATGTATCACGCGCTGCTCAGCAGATGTGACCTTGTTGGTTTTGAGAGGCGTTAGAACCTCATCGGCTGCCTTCTCCACATGTTTCTCCTCGCGTGATCGCTGAGCGACTGCTCTGAATGTTCGTAGAGCACCGTCTCGTATCTCGGCCTTGGTAGACTTGATGTTGGATAAGAGGGGCTTGGTCAAATTTGATGCCAGGATCTCAGACAGGTCCATGTCCTTGGGCAAGGCCGAGATGACGGGTGTGACGAGGTCATTCAGGACCACTTCGGGTGCTCGGAGCAGCGACTTCTCGACGGCGGGCACAAGCTCCTTCTTCAGGTCGTCGGCTGTCACGTAGGCGGCGAAGAAATCGTGGAATGCATTCGCGATGTAAGGCTGAAGCGGGACCTTTGAGCCAAGGATCTCTCGGAGGTAGAAGGCGAAGTAGTCTGCCTTTTTGGACTCCACCACCGAGACCCGATCTGGTAGTCGGCTGCAAACGCCAGCAATGATGCCCAGTGGAAGCGCATTCTTGGGTGTTGGTGAGGGTGCCTTGGCGGACAGAGCAGAGATGCAGGCATTGACAACCTCTGGCCCAAACGAGGTTTTGACCAGTGTGCGAAACGCGCGTCTACTAACACGTAGCGCAGTTGCCGAGGTGCTATCTTTCGGATGCGACGCGAAGAGTGTGTTCAAAGAGTTCGTCAAAGCCGCCAACGCTTTCGGTCCCCAGAGATCCCACAGCGCCTTATCCTTTGCGGAGTGCTGTATGAAAAGCGATGACCACCTCACCAACACGAATGCGCTCGCCGGCGCAATGCCCCCCTTTTTCGACTCATCTTCAATGTCCTTGACGAAAGCTGGAAGAATCTCAGCAGCCTGAGGTGCGCTGGCGATTGCAGAAAGGCAGATCTCGACAGCCTGGCGGGAGCGAGTATCGACGTAGAAGGGGTATGTATCGAGGAGAGCGTGCAGAAGAGCAGGAACCTGGGGGACGGGAAACGCTGTATGAAAGTCAGAGATGTCCTTACATGGTACTCCTACGGGAGAGTTATCTTCAAGCGTTTGATGCTTCACCTACCTCCGCTCACGAGCTTCTCGTGGATGCTATGAAGCTCAGCAGTGCGCCGCTTGGTCGAGTTGGACAGCAGCGTTTGCCGCACATCCCATATGTCCAACTCCACGCCATGGTCGCCGTTGACCACTGGCTCTGCGTCGGCCATCCTCTTCCGTTTACTCTCTCATGTGATTGATGTATTTGTTCCGTGTCGCGTGGCTCGTGTATGTGCGCCTCTTTTTGTTGATGATGGCGCTGCGAATGTCGATATGCGCATCAATTAGTCATCCACCTCGTGCAGTGCGGTCCAGCGCGTGATATGTACAGCAAAGAGTGAGAGTCTAGTGAATGTGAATGTGGTTGCGGTGTCTGTTTTGGAGACTGCAGCTCGACTTCGCGGCGGGCTTGGCATGGGGAAAATCATTGCCCCGCGACGTCACCACCAAAATCCAATGAAAGGGCAGCCAGAGACGCGACTGGACTCTCCAAGACTTTCTTCCTCAACATCCATCGACTTGGCCAAAGATAACTCTTTACACGACCGCCATTGGAAGGCGAGATGGCCAAGAAGAAAACGAAGCCGGCCGCCAACCCGGCCAGAGGCTTTGCCACAACATCCGTCGCCTCCAAACCGAAGTCTGAGGCGGCGTCGGAGGTAAACAGTGCTGCTCCCTCAGGCACCGCGACTCCTGCAAAGAAAGATGCTCCTGCATCAAGGACAACAGACGAGACGGACTCTTCTACGCCTGCCGTTGATTCCGCAAAGGAACTTCATGAGCTTAGTCCTGAAGAACTTGAGGCTCAACTCGAAGCATCTGAGCTGCAACAATTCGTGGAGAAGCATGCACCCAAAGTCAAGAAGGAGACTCTGCGGCAGGTTGCTCGCCTCCAGACAGACAAGCGCCTGCTTCGAGGTCAAGCAGAATTCCTCTCCGTCAAGGACTGGCTGCCCGAGGAGTTGATGCAACAAATATTGGACCTCACATTGGCAGACCAGGAACATGAAGCCGAATCGAGAAAGAAGCAGGGCCTGCCTGCGGGAGATGACTTAGTCGCAAAGGTATGGCAGCTACGCCAATGTCTCTTAGATCTCGATATTCCCTTGGCTCGGGTCAATGACGTTCTTGGTCACATCATCTCCCATCCACCCTCAGATTCCGCCAACGCATTCTGGGGTCTCGAAGAAAGCTTTGAGTGGCTTTCACTAAATTGCGACCCTGGAGAGTTGGACGAATATGACTTTCAGAAACCAAAAGCGATAGCTTCGATCATCGAGGAGCCAGACACGTCACCTGAGAATGCAGGCACCGAGAAACCAAAGGCCGCAACAGCGCAATCTTCACCTCCATCTGCCAATGGTGCCGACGCTACGAGTACTGTTCCAGACGAGGAGATCGATGTCAGTGATGTGGAAAGCGACTTGGAGCCCGACGAAATGCTTGACGTCTACTTACGAACGAAAGCCACGTTGTACGAGCTAAACCCCGACACAGACCTATCTACTGGCCGAAGCAAGTCTGCGAAGAAAACGCCCGCACGCGTTTCAAAGAGCTCAGCAGAACGGAAGCTGGAGCAGAAACTTCAGAAGATCGAATCGGACGTGCTCTTTGACAAGCGGACTGCTGAAGCTCACTGGGCCGGCAAGAAGATCGAGCTCGCCCGTGATGCCGCAGAACGTAGGAAGCTCCAGCTGCAGAATGACAGAGCCGATACAGCTGGTCAACCTTCGACGAAGGCTAATCGTGATATCGATGTCATTGACGAAGCTGAAAGACTTGGGCAAGAGCTATTAAAAGAGTCGGGGGACGGGGAGGGTGATGACCTACTGAGTGGTATGTTTGATGCTTTACCTGGCGTCAGTCAGTCCGCAGATGCATTGTCCGACCCAAACACTGCAAAGGTGACCATTCGTGATTTTGGCAAGTTGACTGGCATCAATCCAAAGCGAGTACTCGAAGAAGTCTGCAAAGCGCGCGACTCACGATGCAAAGTCACAAGCAAAATGGTGTCGCCAACAACTTATGCCTGCCGCCATGCAGTCACCATTCAGTGGACTAAAGAGCAAGATTTGATCGAGCACTCGTTCATGCCGGCGATCGAAGTCAAGCAGAAAGCGGGAAGCATCACGATCACAATGACTCAAGTTGCGACGCCAGACGTTGCGCAGAGCGAGGCCTATGTCGCTACGACTGCTTTATTCCTTATCTTCTCTGGCTCACCGAAAGAGGAGAAGGCGCATTTGCGGCTCCCGCCAGCTTTCAGGAATCTTTGGGACGACTTTGCTCTTGCCAAGCGGGCACACATCCTATCTGAGGATGGGAGTCTCGTCAAGGAGGTTCGCAGTATCATCGAGAAGCACCGAGTGACGGACGAAGACAGTGATGACGAAGTGGTCTTCAACGTGAACAACCGAAGACGCCTTGACGGCGCTAGTGGGACGTCTACTCCTTCTTCACGCACGGACGGCCCAAGATCCGCTACTCCGGAATTCTCAGAGGAGTTGCAGCAGATGTGGACTCGCAAGGTAGGCACACAGTCGTACCAGCGGATGCTCATTGGCAGAATGAACCTCCCAATGTTCCACTTCAGGGCGGCTGCTCTTGACACGATCCAGCGACATCAAGTCACAATCCTATGTGGAGAGACTGGATGTGGCAAGTCAACTCAACTTCCGGCTTTCATTTTGGAGAATGAGTTGTCCAATGGGCGGCCATGTAAAATTTACTGTACGGAGCCAAGGCGAATATCAGCTATCTCGCTTGCGCAAAGAGTCAGCGAGGAGATGGGCGAGAGCAAAGGAGATGTTGGTACCTCTCGGTCTCTGGTTGGATACGCCATTCGCTTGGAGTCGCATACCACTGCTCTGACTCGCTTGGTGTATGCCACTGTCGGTATTGTCCTCCGGATGCTCGAAAATGCGGACGGCCTGAGCGAGGTTACACATCTGGTGATCGATGAAGTACACGAACGAAGCATTGATACAGATTTCTTGTTGATCGTCTTACGCTCGCTTATGCTTCGACGGCCAGATCTCAAGGTCGTCCTCATGAGTGCTACAGTCGATGCGCAGAAGTTCTCGAACTATCTAGATGGCGCACCGATCATCAATGTGCCTGGTCGAACGTTCCCAGTCGAAGCAAAATTCCTCGAAGACGCCATCGAGCTTACTGGACATACCAACGAGGATGCTTCGGCAAATGCTGTTGATGAGGGTAGTGTTGAAGATGAACATCAGAAGTCTGGAGGAGAACAGCAGCTCCAAGGCTACTCCAAGCAGACACGCCAAACCCTTGCGAACTACGACGAGTACCGCATCGATTTCAGCTTGATCGTCAAGCTGATTGAAAAGGTCGGCTACATACCACAGTACAGAGACTACAGTAAAGCCATTCTGGTCTTCTTACCAGGTATAGCCGAGATCCGTCAGCTGAACGACATGCTCCTTGGTCACCCCCGCTTCGGTCAAGGCTGGCAAATATTCCCTCTGCACTCGACCTTCTCGAGCGAAGACCAGCAAGCCGCATTCGAGATCCCGCCTCAAGGCGTTCGAAAGATCGTACTGGCCACGAATATCGCCGAAACCGGTATCACTATTCCAGACGTGACTTGTGTGATCGATACTGGAAAGCACAAGGAAATGCGATTTGATGAGCGTCGCCAGATGTCACGTCTGATCCAAAGCTTCATCGCCAGAGCGAATGCCAAGCAGCGAAGAGGACGCGCCGGTCGTGTGCAGCAGGGTTTGTGCTTCCATCTCTTCACGAAGAACCGGTTTGAGAACATGATGGTTGAGCAACAAACACCTGAGATGCTGCGTCTCTCCTTGCAGGACTTGGTCATGCGCGTCAAGATATGTAAGCTTGGCAACATTGAGGATGCTCTCTCTCAAGCATTGGATCCGCCTTCCAGCCGGAACATACGAAGAGCCATCGATGCCTTGGTCGAGGTAGGCGCCCTGACATCCAACGAAGAACTCACGTCTCTCGGAACACAACTTGCAAAACTCCCCCTAGACGCACAGCTTGGCAAGCTCATCCTCCTCGGGAGCAGTTTTGGCTGCCTCGACTTCGCCTTGACCGCTGCCGCCACCCTTTCCTCCAAATCGCCCTTTCTTACACCCATGCACGCAAAGAAACAAGCCGACACCGTCCGTCTCGGCTTCAAACGCGGCGACTCCGACCTCCTCACAATCTACAATGCCTACCAAGCATGGCGCAAAGTCTGCACCACCCCCGGCCTCTCAGAATACCAATTCTGCAACAAGAACTTCCTCTCCCCACAAAACCTAGGAAACATCGAAGACCTCAAAGCGCAACTCCTCTCCTCCCTCGTCGACGCCGGATTCGTCCACCTAGGCCCCGAGGAGAAACAAGCCCTCTCCAAAATGCGCCATAATCCCCGCCATCGGAACTTCATCTCCCTCCCAGCCTACAACATCCGCTCAAACGACAACGACATCGTTTCCTCTTCAGTCGTCGCATCGTCGTTCTACCCGAAGATCATATCCAAAGACGGGAAAGGCTGGCGTAATATCGCGAACAACCAATCTCTCGGTCTCCACCCTACATCCGTGAACAAGACCTCCCTCTCGCCGGATGTGAAGTATTTGAGCTTTTACAGTATCATTCAATCATCCTCTCGCTTCACGAATGCGCAGGAGACGAGTCCGGCTGCGGAGGTACCGTTGATTTTGATGGCGGGAGAGGCGAGGTTTGAGATGTATGCTGGGGTGATTGTTATTGATGGGAATCGATTGAGGTTTAAGGTGAGGGATTGGAGGACGATGATTGTGCTCAAGGTGCTCAGGAGTAAGGTCAAAGAAGTGATGAGCAAGTTGTTCAAAAGTCCGGGACGTGATCTCGGAGATCGACCCAAGAGGTGGATGGATGTTCTGGAGAAGATTTTCGAAAGGCAGAAGCCTGCCATTGAGAGTCGAAGGTAAAGTGGATAAAGTCAGATATGAGCTGTTCAATGACATTACTCGTCTACATCAACTTCAAGCAGACCTGCCTGCCTATTAGGCGGTCATTCTGCACACGCTTCCGATGCTCATATGATCCCTGCAAACGCCCAAACACCAACGCCATCCAAAGGGGTACTCTTCGTCAATTAATCTATGCAATCATCCCTCACGCACTCGCAGAGACTTCCCCTCTTCTGCCTCCGCGATTTTGATTCTTGTTGCTGCGAACAGCACCAGGTCGGTTGAGTGTGTACTTCGCAAAGGCGCGTGCCAGCGCTTTCTTGCAAGACACTTTCTGGCTGCCGACAAAGCTGTCGACAGCAACAGCGATGGCGCGATCGATGTCGGATGCGTTGCAGTACTCGCTCAAGCGCATCTTGGCAAAAGACTCGCTGATACGCAGAATAGATTCGAGGTGACGAACCTAGGATCACGTTAGCGGGTGTTCAAAATAATCAGCAATATATGGCGCTTACAGTGATAGGATAGGCGCCAGTCGCGAGAGACTCCCTTCTCATGTCTGCAAAGAGACGAGCGATCTTGTCCTGATCGATTTGGTAAAGCTTCGGCCTGCAGTGCTCACGAGCGTAGAGGATGTACTTCCGGAGCAGCTCTTGTGGGATCTCAGTCTTTGGGCCGGCTTGCCTCTCGCCATCGACGTCCATTGGAGCATCAGTCTGGGTCTCATTGCCCTCTGATGAGCTGTTCACTGGATGTGCGCGTCCGTGGCTGTTGACAACAAAAGACGCCAGACGCTCATCCTCTTCGGGGTCAACAGTATCTCGAACAACGCACAGAATATCGAAACGAGACAAGATAGGCTCAGTGAGCTCGACGTTCTGGCTGAAAGGCACTGTGCCGTTGTATCGGCCGCCGATGGGGTTGGCCGCAGCAATGACAGCACAACGAGCTTGCAGTGTTGTGACAATACCGGCCTTGGAAATCGAAATGGTTTGCTGCTCCATGGCTTCGTGGATACTCGTCCGATCTTGGTCGTTCATCTTGTCAAACTCGTCGATCAAGCAAGTTCCTCTATCTGCCAGCACAAGCGCGCCTCCTTCAAGTGTCCACTCTGCGGTGAGCGGATCTCGACGAACACTGGCAGTCAGACCGACAGCGGACGCACCTTGACCAGTAGCGAAAACGGCGCGGTGAGCGGTATTCTCGACATATTTCAGCACTTGAGACTTTGCCGTTCCAGGATCTCCAAGGAGTAGGATGTTGATATCTCCACGAATCGAGTGCCGGCCTTGGGCTTCCTTCGCAACGCCGCCAAACAGCGAAAGCGCAATCGCTGTCTTGATGTCGTCGTGACCGTAGATAGAGGGAGCGATAGACTGGACAATCTTCTCAACAATCTTTGGATCCTTGCTGAGCTGACGGATTTGGCGTTCATCATCTTCTGTCAACCTGAAACCAGCAAGCTGATCGTGCGTTTTCACAACATGGTTCGCTTCCAAGATGGTAGCGAACACCGGAAAGCCATTCTTGTTGTTGAGCTGCGCATCATAGTTGTTGCGGTAAATGCCGGTGACTTCGACCTCCTCTCCAGGCTTAGCAGAATCGATCAGATCCCACAGAAGAATGACCTCTCGGTGCCGCGGGAGACGACCAGCGGGCACAGTGCCAGGTGATTCTTGTAAAGTGAGCTTCTGGTAGTTGCGGTAGACAGTCTTCTCGCTGTTGAGAGTGAACGGTCCACGAGACTGGCAGTTCTGGCAGAAAGACAGTTTGACTTCCGCGTTGCTGTCTTGTGGGAAGGGTCCTAGCGTGATACCACACTTTGTACAGTCGAATTTGACGTACTTCAGCTGTGGAAAAACGCCTGTACGTCTTGTGACCACGCCACTGACTCTAAGCAGGCAGTTCAAATGGCTTTGACGTAGTTGTCGGAGAGTGTATGCGACCGGCAGGTTCGTAATACGGACGTGCAACTCAGAATGGATGCGCTCGTAGTCCGGGTAATGGTAAAGCGCGACCTCCAATGCCACTGCGTCGAATATCGGCAGAATGGAGGCCGGTACGTTTACCAAGAAATACGCCAGAGTAGGCTTCGACTGGGACAAGTGATCCCAGTCTACTTCTAAGGACTCCGCGTTGACTTCTCCGAGAGTTCGGATGCGCACACCGTATACTGATGTACCTGCAGAATCCGTGTACTCTGTCAGGAACGACTTGAACTCTCGTGCGACTGTTTTATGCACGGCCGGAAGAGAAACCCAGTCTGTCAAGCTTGCAGCTTTCACATCTGCGAGCGCTTCCAGGGAGAGTTCTTCAGCCATGATGTCCTCTTGCATGTCCATATCATCTGGGTCTTCGTCGAATCTGTGCCTCCGTCTCCGCGGCTGGCGGGTCAGGTCCATCACATCATCTTCCTCTTCACCAGCCAAAAAGGCGGCTGGCACTTTGCGTTCTCTTGCAAGCTCTCGATCTCGTCGGTTCAGGCGAGCTTCGAGCGCTCTCCGGGCAGCTGGATCCAGATCATCGAATTCGCCGTCATCGTCGATATCCGCTCCTTGATACCCGTCATCGTTGTTTCGGTCGTAGTCGCGGTCGAAGTTGTCGCCGAAGAGGTCAATGCCTGCATCATCCTCTGCCATCTCGTCGGCATCGTCAATGTCTTGAATGAGGTCCTCTTCAGGATCCAGGTTGTCATCTTCTTCGATATCGTCGCCGCCGGGAAAGACTGGAGGGGAGGAGGCGGGCGCTGTATTCTATTAGCTGTTGCCCCAACGCACACGGTATAATCATCGACATACGGCTTGAGGGTGGTGCGTTGGATGAAGCGTCGTCTTCAGCATCCCTTCCGCGTTTGCGTCCACTGGCGCCGGCGCGGCCACGGTTTGCTGCGGACATGCTGGGTCGCAGTGGTGAGCTTGAGAGTTGTCAGTGATGTTGTGAGATGGCTATGTCGATTGTGTGTACCTCATTGCGTTGTGTGGGAGAAAGTGAAAGCGAAAGTGGGATGCTGGGTGAACAGCGGGAGGAGAGACGCGCTTTCCAGACGCGCGAGAAACACGAACGCGCCTTCCCTGCAGATTGAGGAACCCACGGCGCTGATTGGCTGAGACTTGAGTGCCTGCAGCTACGGAAGGCCATACGCGAAGTCGCGTCTTCCCAGGTCATCGACGACACTTCATACCGCAACTCCATTGCACAAAGACATATACATCTTCAAAACGACGTTGTACAACTCCATCAGCGGTCGAGACTGCTTACTGGTACCGCCACCATGTCATTCAGGCCGGAGCTGAAGGTCGATGACGAGGCCGGCTTCGTCAAGACATTCAACCAGCTCGAGAGAGACAAGCCCAAGGATACCATCCGGATATTCGACCGCGGCGACTTCCTATCTGCCCATGGGGAAGATGCAGACTTCATCGCACGGATCCAGTACAAGACGACTTCGGTGCTCAAGACGTTAGGCAGAAATCCGGGCTTACCTTCGGTGACGATGACCATCACCGTATTCCGCACATTCCTCAGAGAGGCCATCTTCCGGTTAGGGAGGCGAATCGAAGTACTGGAGAATTCTGGTCGAAATCAATGGACAGTGGCCAAGCAGGCCTCGCCCGGAAATCTGCAAGACATTGAAGATGATCTCGGTGGCCACGTCGAATCAGCTCCCATCATTTTGGCCGTTAAGGTGTCAGCAAAGGCCAATGAAGCGCGCAACGTTGGCGTTTGCTTCGCTGATGCCAGTGTACGAGAGCTTGGTGTTACTGAGTTCGTCGACAACGACATCTACTCCAACTTCGAATCCCTGATCATTCAGCTTGGCGTCAAGGAATGCTTGATCCAGACTGATCTGTCGAAGAAGGACGCAGAGCTTCACAAACTCAAGAACATCGCAGACAACTGCAGCTGTGCGGTATCGGAACGTCCCATCGGTGACTTTGGTAGCCGCGATATCGAGCAAGACCTCACACGGCTACTTCGGGACGAGAAAGCCAGCGGCACACTGCCTCAGACAGACCTAAAGCTTGCCATGGGGTCAGCAGCAGCGCTCATCAAGTATCTTGGAATCATGTCAGATCCTAGTAACTTCGGCCAATTTCAGCTCTACCAGCACGATCTCAGCCAGTACATGAAGCTCGACTCATCAGCTCTGAAAGCACTTAATCTCATGCCTGGTCCAAGGGATGGCTCAAAGACGATGAATCTCTACGGACTGCTGAATCACTGCAAGACGCCCGTCGGGAGCAGGTTGTTGGCACAGTGGCTCAAACAGCCCCTGATGAGCCTTGAAGAGATCGAGAAGAGACAGGCGCTGGTTGAGGCATTCGTCAACGACACTGAGCTGCGACAGACCCTCCAAGAAGAGCATTTGCGATCAATACCTGACCTCTACCGACTAGCAAAGAAGTTTCAGCGAAAGAAGGCAAATCTCGAAGATGTTGTCCGAGCTTATCAGGTGGCTATCCGCCTGCCTAATTTCATCGGTACCTTCGAGGGTGTCATGGACGAGGCTCACAAGGACGCACTGGATGCCGCATATACCAACAAGCTGCTCGAGTTCTCGGACAGCTTCTCAAAGCTTCAAGAGATGGTCGAGTCGACAGTCGACCTTGACGCCATTGATAACCATGAGTACATCATCAAGCCCGAGTTTGACGACACTCTTCGCATAGTACGCAAGAAGCTCGACAAAGCCCGGTATGAGATTGACAAAGAGCACACTCGTGTCGGAAATGATCTCGGGATGGATACTGAGAAGAAGCTGCTACTTGAGAACCACAGAGTCCACGGCTGGTGTCTACGACTCACACGAACAGAAGCCAGTGTCATCCGCGGCAAGAAGCAGTACCCAGAGATCGCAACACAAAAGAACGGAACATACTTCACCACTCCCAGACTCGCCGACCTCCGCCGCGAATTCGACCAACTCTCAGAAAACTACAACAGAACACAAAGCGGCCTCGTGAACGAAGTCGTCAACGTCGCGGCCTCCTACTGTCCCGTGATCGAAAAACTAGCCGGCGTCCTCGCCCACCTCGACGTAATCGTCTCATTCGCTCACGTCTCCGTCCACGCACCTTCAGCCTACGTACGTCCCAGAATCCATCCTCGCGGCACGGGCAGCACAGTCCTCAAAGAAGCGCGTCACCCTTGCATGGAAATGCAGGACGATGTCCAATTCATCACCAACGATGTCACCCTATCTCGTGAGGATGCCGAGTTCCTCATCATCACTGGGCCGAACATGGGCGGAAAGTCAACCTACATCCGCCAAATCGGCGTCATCGCCTTGATGGCACAAATCGGCTGTTTCGTCCCCTGCACAGAAGCAGAACTCACCCTCTTCGACTGCATCCTCGCCCGTGTCGGCGCTTCAGACAGTCAATTGAAAGGCGTCTCAACCTTCATGGCCGAAATGCTCGAAACCTCAAACATCCTCAAAACCGCGACGCGCGAGTCCTTGGTCATCATCGACGAACTCGGCCGCGGAACATCCACGTACGATGGCTTCGGCCTAGCCTGGGCCATCTCCGAACACATCGTCAAAGAAATCGGCTGTTTCGCCATGTTCGCTACTCATTTCCACGAACTCACGCGTCTCGTCGATACGTACCCACAAGTCCAAAACCTGCACGTCGTGGCACATATCGATGAAGAGCCCGCAGTGGACACCACCATGACGAACGGTGACAGCGGATCTTCTCATCATAGGAGAAGAGAAGTAACCCTCCTCTATAAAGTCGTCCCTGGGATCTCCGACCAATCCTTCGGTATCCATGTCGCAGAAATCGTCCGCTTTCCCCAAAAAGTCGTGAGCATGGCGAAGAGAAAAGCAGACGAATTGGAGGATTTCTCCGGGAAGAGGGAGGGCGAGGAGGCGAATGTCAAGGCCAGTGCGCAAGATTTGGAGGAAGGGAGTAAGATGCTCAAGGAGATTTTGAAGAGGTGGAAAGAGGAAGTTGAGAGGGAAGGGCTAGGGAAGGAGGAGCAGGTGGAGAGGATGAGAGAGTTGGTTGGTGGGAATGAGGCGTTGTTGAAGAATCCTTTCTTTCAAGGCGTGAAGGCCTTGTGAGGAAACGTGAGGTCATACTGGTGATGGACGACGTGTTGATGGCTTGCTGATGTGCAATAAGAAAAGTGGTGGACATGCGAAAAGAAATGGCTCCTGTTCAGAGACGGCTCCCCTGATGGCTCGCAAATGTACGAAAAGTAGCTCATGTAAATTACAACACCCGCCTCACCTACACGGCGAGGCAAGAGATTCCAATTCATTCTGGCTAAATACTCAATACGCAAAAGACAGAAACGCTGCAAAAACTGGCCGTTGGACTCATCCAAATCCATCATGCAAGAAGACGCCCGCTTGCTTTTAGCTGTAGTAGTAGAATAAGTTGAATTTTGATTTCCACCCATGCCCGGATGCAGTAATGGTGAGATTCGAAAATTAAGCGGCCATCGAGTTCTGTCATGTGAACATCAGATGTCGCCGTGTGATTTGATGTTCAGGTGGGTTGGGTTGAGTAGAGGTATGCTCGCTTAGGCAGTGCCTTCGACGGCAGTCTTGTCCTCGAGAGATGCCTTCTTGAGGTCGTCGGCAGCATCAGCGGCAGCGTCCTTCTCCTGGCCCTCTTGAGCGCCGGCGGAAGCAGAGCCGTTGACTTGCTGCTTCTCAGCAGCTGGCTTGCGGGCGGTTTCGGTAGCGCGGGATTTTTCGTCGGCGGCAGTGGCCTCGGCCTCAAGCTTGTTGATCTCTTCCTGTGCCTTGGCAACGTTCTGTACTCATGTCAGTGTCAAATTCACGTAGTCAACAGATGGGTAATACACACCTCCTTGGTCTTGCGGTCCTGATCGCCCTTCCAGAAGGCGAGCTTCTCCTTGAGCTTCTCCACGACAGCGGGGACATCGGCTTGAGAGGCAGGTGGGTCAACTCCAATCTGTGCAAGGCTGGTGATGGTACCGAGATCCAAGTTGAACTTGCCCTCCGGCGCAGGTGATTCAGCACCACCAGCACCCTTCCTGCCGCCCTTCTTCTTTTTACCACCGCCGCCAATGAAGTAGTTCTCCTCGTCTTCACCCTTTTTCTTCAGCACAGTACCCTTGATGCCGGATGAGTCGACGGTCCTGGAAGCAGCCGCGGCAAACTTGCCTGGACCAGCGGCCTCTTGCTTCTGCACAGATGATGGGTCGAGGTACGCGATGAGGGACTGAGTAGTGCGGATCTCGTCTTGGTAGGCCGGCGCGCTGGCGTCCTCGAGCTTAGACTTGGCAGCCTGCTGTCTTCGGCCACGGTGGTATGCGTCGTTCTCTGCCCTGCGCTTCTCCTCGCGAATACGTCTTGCTTCTTGCTCGTAGTCACGGGCTGCGCGGCGCTGAGTGAAATAGGCGTCCTTAATCTCCTTGACAGAGGCATACTTCTTTTGCTGGTCCTCGCGCGCCTTGGTCTGCTCGTCTCGAAGGGCGTTCAGGTTCTTGAAAGCATCGTCCTGCTCGGCCTTGATCTTGTCAAGCTCGTCGGTAATTTCCTTGTAGCGGTCGGACTGCTTTCGCGACTCAGGGTCGTCAAGCTGCTTGCGGAGTTCTGCGATCTGGGCCTTGATCTCATCGATACCCTTCTGCGCATCGTCGAAACCAGCGAAAGACTTCTTTTGACGAGTGAGCTGGGAGATGTCGGACAGTGCTTTCTTCTCGTCGACCAATTTCATGGTACCAGAGTCGACCTGGGCCTGGAGCTTATTAATCTGAGCCTGAACTTCTTCGGCAGATTTGAACTGGGTCTTGGCGCGGGCGTTCTTGTTGTCGGCGATCTTTCCCTTCAACTTCTCGTCAAGGGCCTTGATCTTGTCCATAACCTGCGTGCGCCCACTCTTGCTGCTCTGCTGCGACTCGCGGATAGTCTTCAATTCGGCGCGGAGCTCCGCAGAGCGCTGGGCGGACGGCGAGTCCTTGTTGGGGCGGGCGACATCAAGTTTGGCGCGAATGGCGCGCTGTGAAAGTTGTCAGCTGGCAAGTCTTCACTCTACAAGCACATATATCAAAGTCTCCAAATGCGCATCCTGGACATATGCATGCAAGCGATGTTATATGCACGCATCCGCGGAAACTTGACGTGTGCCGACATTCACATACCTGACGCTCCTCAGCGGCCTTCAATTCTTTCTCAGCTTTTGCGAGGTTGGCCTTGTACTCCTCCTCATTCGGTCGCTCGGGCTTAGCGACGGCCGCGGGCTTCGCAGCAGTGGTGGTGGTGTCGGCCATGGCGGTGGTGATTAAGCAGCTGGCGGAGAGCTGGTGTGGAAGATATTGAAGGCGCTGGCGGTGGAAGAGGTGTGGTCGGAGGTTCAATATCACCGAGCTTGTTCCATCGGCGGTGAGGTCTAGATGGAGTGGTGCGGCGAGACGGCTATGGGCAGGAGCAAAGAAGATGCCACGAGCCAAGATTTTGGTGAATGGTTCGGCGAGCTGTGCCGATCGGGCTAGAGCTAGTGGATATGGGTGCAGTATCCGCTAGTTCAGCAGCAATCTCATGGCATCTCATCTACAATCACATGCATGACAATCGTATATGAAGGAGCATGTGCGTTGTGCAGCCTTTTTCACCTGCCGTCGACAAGAATCGCGGTTTCCTCCTTCCTGTCGTGGCCTTGGCACTTCCCGTGTACGGACGTAACGCCGAAGACAAAAGAATACACCCTGAACTCAATTGGAACGCCATCTGGACCCTCAGGTTTCACTTCCTTCCACGTCGTCTTCCAGAAGATGGACAACCCAGCCATTGCTAATGTGTTTGGCACACTGGGTGCGGTCTGCTGGTCTGTCCAACTCATCCCACAGATCATCATCAACTACCGCCGCCACAATGCCATAGGCCTCCAACCGACGATGATGATGTTCTGGGCATGGGCAGGCGTACCTCTTGGAGTATACAACATTGTCTCAAACTTCAACATCGCTCTGCAGATACAGCCGCAGCTCCTGGCCGTTCTAAGTCTCCTCACCTGGATCCAGTGCTTTTACTATGAGCGAAAATGGAGTATTGCGCGGTCTCTGGCAGTTGTTCTTCCCATTGCTGCCGTGATGGGAGCCATCGAAGTCGCTCTGGTCTTCGCTCTCAAAATCGGTGTCAGAAGAGGTGTTCATTGGCCAGTGACTTTGATGGCCGTTCTGGCGGCGTTGTTTCTGGCCCTGGGTGTGCTGCGACACTACTGGGACATCTACGTCCACCGGACTGTCAGAGGCATATCATTCCTGTTTGTCGGAATAGATGCGCTAGGTGATCTGACCTCGATCATATCCGTGATCTTTGAGCGACAACTGGATATACTAGGCCTGATCATCTATGCTGTTGAATTGGTACTGTGGATTGGAGTCTTTGCGGCTGGAGGGTACTACAACCTCTTGCCATGGATCAAGAGCCAGGTGAGAAAACAGAGAAACCGCAGTAGTTCCTTGCGCCAGACTGCAACCCAGAACCCGGAACCAGAGCCAATCACGTTACACGAGATGCCATCGTCGACATCGGTATTTCGAACGCCTTCTTCCGATGCCAATGTACGATCACGAGCGAGTGCGGTACAGCTTAACTGAGGGTGCAATGCTGAGAGCTCAGAAATGGCTCAGTTCTCGATTGCCAAGCCTTGTGAAAATCAGATGCCCTGTCGAAGCTTAAGTTGCGACATGCCATCCTGACCCTGTAAGTGCAGCATGTATACGTGGCGTCCGCGCGCATCGGGCTTTGGTGTTGATCGCGCTCTCAATTTGGGTGAGATGGCTGCCACATTGGCGTTCAAGCACGCAACCACCTATAGCTGGACCAGCGAAATGGACAGACCCGACCAGTCTGCTCACCTAGGTCCTGTGGATGAGACATTCAGCACCCCAGAATTATTGGAACATATCCTACTGTTCCTCGACGCGAAGAGTCTCTTGCTCTCACGACGGGTCAGTCACTACTTCAAAGCCGTCATCAGTGGTTCGGAGATCCTTCAGCAGAAACTATGGCTGAAGCCTGCTACACTCATCGTACCCGATATCCCGAGCCACACCAGGTCTTCACCAGAAAGCCTCGGGACCAGGCGTAATATGCCAGACAGGAACACCGCATTCGACATGATGGTACACAAAGACTTATGCGCATTTGCAAATCCGTTCTTGTTTCGACCGGCTCCATGGTGGTTTTGCCAGCCCGCAACTGGTGGGGGGAATGTTGTGTTCATCCAGCCGTTCACGAGTACTGCAGAGGTCCATAAGGCGACGGCATCTGTGCTGACATTTGACCACTACTACCTCTTGGATCACGTCTTGATGACAGACTTCTTAATGAGCATGCAGACCAGAGATCCAGATCCTACGAAATCTTCAAGCTGGCGGAAGATGCTTGCACTACAATCTGGAACAACAGCAAGGAGTCCAAGTGAGGAGTCTCAGCAATATTCGCAAGATCAGTGCGCATGGAAATTATGTTTCTTGCGCTGTGGGATGAAAACCTGGTCGACAGTCTCTTTGCCGCCGAAATGGATGACTGGTGGACTTGCGGTCGGTGTCGTTGAGCTGATGGGGTGGACGCGAGACGAATGGCTGCGACAGCTGTATTGCTGAGCTTCGCCGGCGTTGCTATGGCTCAGATGGCGGAGACTAAGCTTTCAAGCACATTCGGTCATGAGCCGCAGTTCGACACCTCCACAACCAGCTATATCTCATGACCAAGTCTTGGCAAGTTACTCAGCCATGGCAGACCAGACATTTGCGAAGTCTGAAAAGCAGTGTCCGCTCCTGACCCAGCGTCCATTTCACGACGGCATCTACCTCCTCGCTCTGTCGATCTTCAGCAAATATGGGCGATATCAACAATGATTCATTCCCAGCTCCCCTTTTGACACGGAGAAATAAAGAGGATCCGCCGAGCTACGACTCGCACAGATCTCAGAGATCGCAAGCAACCAGCGAAGCAGAAGAAGCACGAGTGAGAGCCGCGCGCAAAGAAAGAGTTCGGCGTTTTCTCTCCTTTTGCTTCGCTATCGACTATGGCTTCCACCATCAAACACCAGATCAGCTGTCAGCGGAAGAATTCTGTCATTTCGTAGATCTAGGCAAGCTGTGCTTTCTCCCAGCCACCCGTTCCAGGTCAGGACCCTTCAACGTGCAACAATTACGATTTGGTATGGAGGCCTACTGCTCAGACCCTTATATTGAACGCGAGTTTCTCCGACCAGCGAGAGATCTGATCAACAACAGCATGGCGGCTGTATCCATGCTACGCATGTTCCTTGCTTCAGTTTGTGCGTTTGGCCCTGCGTACGAAAGCCGCATGGAGTGGTTGGCCCGCATGTATACACCGAATGCGATCTACAATAAGCTCTTCTTCGATAAGATAATAATCCCGAAGATTGTCTCCCAGCCGCTTAGAGCAACGATTCTGGACGAAAACAAGAAGTACAGCAAGAAGTGGGTGGAGATGTGGCACACAGCAAGCAAATTCGGAGTGGGCTCTTTCGCACCAGGTGTGAAGCCTGGGGACTTTGATATTCGATTCGAAGGATCTCGTAGGAGGAGGGCGGCGCGCTTCGACGTTTGGTATGCGTCTCAAGTTGCGAAAAGTTTGCAAGGCGATGAAGTGAAAGACATGAGTCGACCGCGAGCTAAGTGGAAGTTCTGGATGAGTGGACAGACCTGAGATGACAATCAAATGTAGTTTCGCTGTGAGCTAGATGATATGCGCAATGGTTTGCGGCAGTATATGGCAGCATTGGGGCAAGGACGTCTCGTAGTGTTCGCGGTGATTTGCTTCGATCAAGATACTACGGAGACAATTGCTACTCTGATCCGTGGTCAGACCACCGATCAAGATTCTATTTGATTCCTTGCTCCTACCGCTCGATTCATCTCCAACAGATGCAAGAGAATGAATGCAACAGATCCCATCATGAATCATTTTGACACATCATGCGGAAGTCAGAGATCGATGTGGTGAGAGGAAGTTGGAGCGGCTTCGCATGGTTGCCTCAGGCTTGGATCTCCGCACTTTCCTTCTTTCTGGGCTTGGCGGTGCACAGACCCCTTCCACCACCAGTTGAATTTACGCATGAAGCGGAACCTCATCTTCGCCAGCGACCGCTGCATCGCACCACCCATCGACGACCATCACCCAACGACAACAAGATGTAAGTACAATCCGTACAATGCATCTGCTGCCACTCGAACGCCGGCAACTACGCCTTCTGAGGGCACTTCCACCGCGCCCGGCAAACCCCTCACGACGAGAGACCGCAACGCACCGCACACTCTTCAAACACCACCCGACGGCGAGATACTAACACAATGGCTCCTGTAGGGTCAACCTCCGCACCCAGAAGCGCCTCGCGGCCTCCGTCGCCGACTGCGGAAAGCGCAAGATCTGGCTTGACCCCAATGAGGTCAACGAGATCTCCAACGCCAACTCCCGCCAGACCATCCGCAAGCTCATCGCCGATGGCCTCATTATCCGCAAGCCTGTCACCGTTCACTCGCGTGCCCGCGCCCGGGAGCTCACCGCCGCCCGCCGAATTGGACGACACCGTGGTTTCGGTAAGAGGAAGGGTACTGCCGATGCGCGTATGCCAAGGTAAGCTGCACCGAGGAGTCTTGCGGGAGAGAGCGAGGAAGAGGAGGATACGATCGGAGAATATCAGCAGAGGAGAACGCAGTGGAGAGAGATGGGGATTTGAGACAGGATCACTTGCTGATACACCGCACAGCCAGGTCATGTGGATGCGCCGTCTTCGTGTCCTCCGCCGCCTGCTTGTCAAGTACCGTGCCGCCGGCAAGATCGACAAGCACCTTTACCACGAGCTCTACCACTTGAGCAAGGGTAACACCTTCAAGCACAAGCGTGCATTGGTTGAGCACGTACGTCTACCCCGACTTGTCACCATGACATCACGTGGTCACCCAAAGTCAAATACGAATACTGACTTTGGCGCTCGCAGATTCACAAGGCCAAGGCCGAGAAGCAGCGTGAGGAGAAGCTCAAGGCAGAGATGGACGCCAAGCGTGCGAAGACCAAGGCTGCCCGCGAGCGGAGACAAGAGCGTATCCAGCAGAAGCGAACTGCACTTACCGGCGAGGACGACGAGCCAGCGGCTCAATAGATGCAGACGCAGACGCGTTTCCACAAGATCCAGACCTTTTAGATGCTACTACGAAGCATGCGCATACGGCGGCCAAGGACGAGCAAAAGAAGGCTATGAGCTCGAGGTCGGCCCACGAGTGGTGTCTCACGGGGGTTGTTCAGGCGTGCTGTTGCGGATGCTTTGGGCGTTTTTCGTCTCTCGTCATGGCCTTGGTGCATGTATCTCGAGGCTTCATGGGTACAATTCAAATGCCATGAGAAAAGAAAGTATGATGATCACGTTTCACTTCACCCTCCACTCTCACCAGGTCTCAGCTCGTCTTTGATTACAAATGAATCTGGTGCTACCTACCCGTGGACGTCAACAACACCTCAACCGCCTCAACAATCCAGTTCACACCTCCAACTAACCAACTAGCAACACAAACATCAACATGACTTCAAACCCAGATCTCAGATCCCTCTACGAAACCTACATCTCAGCAATCCAACCTACCTCTCACCCGGACATCAACAATATCGATCTGAGCGCATTGGATGATCTCGTCCACCCCAATGTCATCCATAATTCCCGCCACATAGGCCTAGATGGCTACAAAGCCATGATCATTCGAAACATCATCCAGACCGGCACGACGATACGCATTGAGAAGTTCGTGAAAGATGAGGAGGAGGGGTTGATACATCCCCGGATTGTGTTTACTGTGCCGCGGACTGTTGGGGAGTTTGTTGGTGAGTACGAGAGCTAATGGACGGGAGGGAGGGCAGGGGCTAACGAGGTGTGTAGGATTCAAGCTGAAGGAGGTGAGTGAGAGGGTGGATGAAAAGGGAGAGAAGAGGGATGATGGGAGTTTTGAGGTGGTGGAGCATGTGATTTACAAGTGGGAGGTTCATGAGGGAAAGTGGAAGGTGAGGGAGGTTTGGAGTTTGGTTGATTTGGAACCCGTGAGGAGGAATAGTGTTGGAGCGATATGAGGTTCTTGGAGGATGGTATTCTTCCAACATGGATGCTGGCTGCGGGTCCTACTCCAGTAGTGCAGTTGCGGTGAGGCGGGAGGTGCGAGGTCGATATGGGTGACTAAGCCACCATTGGTCTCAACTTCAGGTCGGATCAAACAGACCTCTCATCAAGCCTTACCGGATTCCTCTCTTCACTGCCTTTCCGATCCTCATCCGTAGATCAAAAGAAGCTCTTGCGGAGAGCGTAGCAGGAGGTGAGTTCCTTTGAGTCGATAGTACGGCCTGAGGTACTTCGCAAAGTGGAGGAGGCTGGGATGCAAAGTGGAGCCGATGAGAGGACTCACGTTCTGTTCTCGCTCCTCCCTTGCAGCTACATCAAAGTATTCATCATGGCGACCGTGCAAGTGAGCGTACCGGCAAGTTTGCTGACTATCAGTGCAAGACTCTGCAGACCACCTTGACCTCTGCTTGATCAGCGGAAGCAGATCGACCCGCTTCGGCGCAAACGCCATGGCGGCCTACTACACATTTGAAGACCTGTCTGGCTCGGATGCCAATGGCATGAAGTCGGACAATCCATATCACGATTTGATCGAATCCTGCCAAAATGATCCTGCGCAGATCCAAGCCCGGTATAACACCCACCGGACGAACCGTAACGCTCAACAAAAAGACAAACTCCTCGCGCAAGACTTTCCGGGCGTGACGATCGATGAGATACTGGCGAAGCTCGAGAATCCAGAGAAGAATCCAGGCTACCGGGACCCGCGCCATTGTCTCGTCTTCTGGGCCCGACCGACGGAGAGAGTACGCAACCTCATTGCGGAGGTTCAGCGCAGATTGAAGGAGGTGGTGCCAAATCTCTGGATCATGCCGCCTCTGAGTCTTCATATGACTGCTCTGGAGATCACACATTCCTTGACTGCACCAAAGGTCGATGCACTTGTAGAGCAAATCCTTCCTCATGCTGCTGAGATTACGGACTACACACTCAGTCACCGCGCGAGACTTGTCAAGCCGGTGGTGAGCTTCGATGCTCAAGCTCTGGCACTTTCCTGGCTTCCTGCTGCTGGCGAGACTTCAAGTTCGTCAAATGTCACTAGCAACGAATCATATACGTACCACCACCTACGTCGCGATCTGTTCACTCTGGCTTCGAAGACTGGTGTCAAAGTTGCGAGCAGATATGTTATTCCATCTGCTCACTTGACCATTGGGAGGTTCATTACCAAATCCGACTTGGAAAGTGTCGACGGGAGTGTTGATCGAACGAAAGTAGCCAGGCTTGTTGAGACGATCGAGAGTATCAACAGCTGGCTTGAGAGTGGATACTGGCCTGAGAAGAATGACAGCGTAATCAAGCCAGGCGGCGAATGGACTGTAGGCGAGGAGAAGGGCTTGGAGTTCCGTAAAGGAGCGTTGTGGTATGGTACGGGAGGTGAGACTGTCAGACTTGGAGAGGGATTCTGACATCTTTCGACTGACTGAAGATACGGTTGATTGACCGATGTCGAGTTGATGATCTAGACATAGACGCGAGATGGGAAACAGGACATTCTTCTGCGTCTTTGACGGACAGGATGAAACGAGGAATGAGTCTTGTCAAAAAGTCTGATCGCATCGACAAAGACTCTCCTTCATACCTCGCCTTTTCTGGCCCCGAAAGCAGTCCGGAGAGCAATGTGGTATGTTGCTCGGCGCCGAAACAATCGCCGGTTCTCCCCATCAATATTTGATTGACTCGCGCCTCGTCCTTCCATCGGTCACCGAACACCGCGATTGCCGATGTTCCGCAAAGCTGTCAGCAAGCGCCTTGATCTGATCAATCCAGCGCATTTGATTCGTCGCAATGCATCTCGAAGTTGGCCGGGAATCGTGCCTGCATCCTTGAGAGACATCACGCTGCTGAGGTGAAGCACGGCAAGGCGGGGATCGAAGTCGTCATCCAACCTATATACAGGCGGGAGCTCATACCCTCCTCCATGCCATCGATGATGCTGTATACTTTCTGCTTATACAAGCAACGACAGGCAAGCTCTGGTTGAATACATTATCTGATCCCGGCGTCCTGTTTCAGTGGCTTGTTGATTGAACTCACTTCTCCACGTTCCAAGTGTTTCGTGGGTTACTTATCTGATCTGGTGTCCCCGAAGAAGGCAGGCCAAGAAGGCGGAAACAGAAGTTCGCAGAGTGTATGCCGCCGCTACAGCTCACAGAAGAAGAAGGAATGTCGAACCAGTACAGGCAGCCTGGCACGGCTGAGGAAGAGCCCTTGCTGGGCGAGAGAGGAGATGCGAGCCAGCAGGAGGGCAAGCCGCTATACTACAATTTCGTGATGGGTACGAGAAACCCCATAGAGCGAGGAGAGAGGCAAGAGCTGACATGGACACAGGCACGGGTGTAGTTGCGCAAGCAGGAGTATGGATCGTGCGTACCACAGATCTCTGAAAGCTCAGAGGACCACGATGCTGACAGGCAGCAGATTGCGGCGATTGTATGGGGAGCAGTCTTCTCCTCGGATTTGATGCTCTTCTCTGCCCATCCAGTACGGCCCTACCAATTCTCGAATCTCCACCTGTAGCCCCACTAACATGTCTACAGCTCCTCAACTCCGCCGCCTTCCTCCTCCTAATCCAAGCCATCCTCGTCGTCCAACCAACCCACACCGCAGCCCAAAAGAAACAAGGCACCTACGTCCACGCCGCCCTCAACGACGTCGGAGTCCTCGCAGCCATCGCCGGCCTCGTCGTGATCGAGTACAACAAGTTCGACCACAACGGCACACACTTCGAATCCCCTCACGCCATCTTCGGCCTCGTTACCTACATCCTCATTATCCTGCAGGCGTTGGTAGGCATTACGCAGTACTTCCTACCAGGCCTGTATGGCGGTGAGGCGAATGCGAAGAGCTTGTATAAATACCATCGAGTTGGAGGGTATATCACGATTGTGTTGATGATGGCAACAATCTGTGCGGCTACCTTCACGGATTTCAACGTCAACGTGTTGGGGATGCAGCTGTGGGCTGTTGTGGTCGCGAGCGTTGTGACGCTCATTGGGATTGTGCCGAGGATCAGGCTCAGCAAGTTTGGATACCTGGCTGGAAAGTAAGCATTGCGGGACGGGAAAGCGTTCGAGAAGGTGAACTCATATGAACAGAAGGCTTTCGAGCCGCGATCGGACGAGCAAGGGCAAGAAGCTTAAGAAGTGAGGAGGGAGCTGAAAAAAGGAGAAGAAGAGGATAAGATTGCATTTAGCATTTGAGATCTAGCATGGGAATCTTGCATTTGGCTTTCTGACAAGATACGAAGAAGAGGACATACCGGCAGGAGTTACTAGGCGTGAGGGTAGCCGTTGTATCGAGATAATCAGGTGTGTCAAATCACTTCAATCTCACAAATCACAACTCACTCTACTACCCGAATAACTACATTCCCAAAATGCCTCTGATCCCACAGATATCGAAACGCCTCCCTCACCTCCCCAAACCCAAACACCTTCTCATCAACCACCGGCTTCAACCCATTAACCCCAATCGCCCTATTCATCTCCTCAAACATCTCCCGATTCCCCACCATCACTTTCCGGAAACTCGCATAGTATTGAAATGCATCGTCGATACTGAACTCACCGGTCGTATCCCTTTCGCTCGCTTTCTGTCCCGAAGGATCTTGTTGAACGCCTCTCTGGCCTATGACGGCAATCTCGCCGTCTCCTCGAACGGCGGCGTAGGATTGAGAGATTGTTGATGGACCGCCGATTTCGACGATGAGGTCTGCTCCTTGGCCGGTGTAGGAGAGGGATTTGGCTGATGAGCCCCAAGTAGGGGTGGTGCGGTAGTTGATTGCGTGTTTTGCTCCGAGAGCTTTTAGTTTGTCGGCTTTGGATGGGGAAGAGGTTGTGGCAATCACTTCTGCGCCGGCGAGAGCGGCGAATTGGAGAGCGAAGAGGGATGTTCCTCCTGTTCCTTGGGTGAGGACTGTTTGTCCTGGGAGGAGGGGTTGACGGCCGCGATAGAGTGCGTTCCAGGCTGTTACTGCTGAGCAGGGGAGGGTGGAAGCTTCTTCGTAGGTGAGGTGGGATGGGAACTTGATCAGGTTCTCAGAGGAGAAGACTGCGTATTCGCGGAGGACGCCATGGCATGGGTTTCCCAAGGCGCCGGGGAAGTAGGATGGATTTGAGGGTCCGTAAAGCCAGGTTTGGATGAAGGTGGGACAGACTTTGTCCCCCTTCTCGACTCTCGAAACCTTTGATCCAGTGGCAACGACTTCACCTGCGGCGTCAGAGCAGGGGATGAGGTCCTTGGGGATCGGGTAGCGGGCTGTGTTGGTTGGCATCATTAGGTCGCGGAAGTTGAGACAGACTGCGTGGATCTTGATAAGGACATCATCGTCGCCCAGATCCGAGGCTTGCGGGAGAGGGTCTTGAGTGACGACGAGGGAGTCGAAACCTGGATCAGTATCGAGAACGGAGCGCGAGAGATTTTGGACATGATAGGCTGAGTATGTTCTTGACGTAGCCATGGTGTTGATTCTTGTGCGTAGGAAAGGTTGTATGGCCGGTTAATCTTGAGAAATCGGTCGTGTGCAGAATCGAATCACAAAAGGGGTGGTTTACTCCCACAAGAACAGAAGCTTTAGAGTATCCCTTGAACGACGGTATCGATCTCAGTGGACTCTTCCCATGCTCGATTGATGTGTCGATGCACTGAAAGCAGAACGCGGCCTGTCTTTTGTACTTACCTCTCCGCATTCACAACATGCTCGCGAATGCATTATTCATTCCTATTCCCTATGATCACAGTCAGGGATCAATGAGTATCCCTGAATGAGCCATTGGACGTCGTGTCAGCCTCAGGCAAGCATATTTCTAATACGGAGATAGTCGGCGATAACTCTTGATGGTAAGTGAATGAAACAGATCGCGAAGCTTGTAACTTCAACCCAGTTGTCGCACTTCAATGTATACTTCTTGATTTCAAAGCCAGCTGAACTGGCTGTACGACTTCAGCTTGTCTCAATCAGATCTTTGTACTTCGCACATTCTTCGTTCCTCGAGATGATTTCTAGATTCGGTGAGCGTCGCCAGAAACAATTGAAAAAGAGAGATGGATCTTTTCAATATTAATGGATGTGAAACTACGAACCCGCTATGTAAGTAACAACCGCCATCTGTGCTTCGCTCTCTGGCTCGAGCAGCTGGCGCTCGTGTATTTAGTCACGCTGAGGGGTATCTCGTCTAGTGTAGGACGTTCAAGTCATTGATGCATTTCACGCAAGATCATCGGAAGACGACGCATGCCAGGAACGCTGCTGTATCCGATCTCCCTTCGGTGAAGTTCCATTCGAGGTCGGCGAGGTGGGATCTTCCGCACCTGGCTCCGGATCCTGAGCATCCCATCTCGTCGCCGTACCATAGTCGAGCGGATTGCCATCCGCACCGAGCAGAATCATATTCGTCTGCGTTCTTGGCCCGACATAAGAGTTGCGGGCACCAGCAAACCACCAGAAGACGGAGAATGTCGCCACGCCTAGCCCGACCACGGAGGCGTAGTTCATGTTCTCTGCCGTGACAGGTGCTGATTGTGGTAAGAAGAGGATGACGCTTATGAATCCCACATAGCAGATGGCGATGTAGTTGAGGGGCGTGCTCCATCTGCCAAGCGTAAAGGGACCAGGCACAAATTCGACTTTGCTCTTGTACCAGAGTCGGGCGGCCAAGACTGCGACGTAGCTCAAGTCCAGGCAAGGAGCGCAGAGATTGAACACCGCGGTGATGGTTTCGGTGGAGCCGATGCCAATGAGATTAAGACAGATGCAGAAGCCAACGACGAGCCAGACTGCTGCGACGGGGGTCTTCGTCTTGTCGTTGACGCTACTCCAGATGTTAGAGAAAGGTAATGCTTCGTCCCGTGAGAAAGCGTAGGCCATTCGTGCATTTGCAAGCATTGCTGATGCGCCTGTAAAGTACTGGACTAGGATGACGCAGAACATCATTCCCATGGCTCCAGGTCTTCCGCAGGCGTTCAAGAAGATTTGGGCGACCGGGAGGCCGGTAGGTGAACCCACGATATCTTCCATGTAGTTCTCCGTGAGGCAAAAGGTGAAGGCGATGTTTAAGAGGAACCCCTGGAAGCCAGCGATTATGACAGCGAGTCTGATAGCCTGTGGGCCGACTATCGCAGCATCGTGTGTTTCCTCTGACATATGAGTCGTAGCGTCGTAGTCCGTCATCACCCAGGCGACGTTAAGAAATCCGAGAAGGAAAGAGAGCCCTTTGCTGTTGTATCCAGACAGATCCCTGATATCGCCAAAGACAGTCTTTGCGTTGGATAGCTTCGGTGTTTCGACGAGAATCACAATGATTATGACAAGTGTAGCCGCTATGTTGATTGGTGCGAAGAAGCGTACGAGCTTGTGTAGCGCGTGGGTTGTGAGTGAGCAGATGACGCCGAAGCTGATAAGCATGGCGATGGCACATACGACAATCTGCCATGGCTTTCTGGGAGCTGTCAGCGATTGAGACCACAAGCTGTGTGAGACAGTAGTGACTCGACTTACGGCGAGAAGTTGTAGGTCCCTGACACAGGATCCATGCCCGAGTATATTGAATAGAGGGCAAGTATCATTTGCCCAATTGTGTATGCGATCGAGGCGACGCCACAGGCTTGCCCAAGGAAGTTGCACCATCCTATAATCCAACTCCATATCGGCATCGCGCTATTCTTAGGGTCGTTCGGATCGTGAGGTATGACCTTTTTGGTGACGAAATACATGCCGCCCGCTGTTGGGTATGCCGAGACAAGTTCAGACACTGTTGAAGTCAGTCAAGTCGTGTACTATAGTCTCTCTGTACATCTTACCACAACTGGCGATCAGCAAGGCCATGCAAGAGCCAATGAACCATGTCCAAACTGCAGTGGCCGGCCCACCGACACTGATGGGGACACCATACGTCGCTGGCTGCGATCCCAGCACGCCGAATATCGATATCGCGTATGAGAGTGTGGACAGTCTGGTGAACTTTCTAACGAGTTGCTGCCGTATATCAGCGAAAGCTCAGTCCTAGTGACTCGATATACGCACCTGCTTGTAACCGATCGATGCGAGTAGTCGCTCGTCATCGTCGTGTATTGTAGCCATGACTTGCTGGTCCTGAACCTGAGGCTGATACTTGGTGTCTGCCCCTGGCGTCGACGCCTTCTCGCCCTCGGACTGGTTTCTCGCTGGCGCTGGTTCCATGGTGGTCAACAAATGCGATGTTGGGGTGCAGGGTTGAAGGAGACGGATAGGTGCAGATATAATATGCGAACTGCCACCGCCAGTTCGCGGCTTTCACGTGGCGAAAGTTGCACATGAGATGTCTCGTCCCTTTCACGGGGCGGGAACCTGACATGCAATGTCGTGACACAATCATCTCCCATAGGACGATGTATATTGCGGACAGGACATGACGGACCGGAGCCATCAGCCGTGTTACGGCAGGAAGACCAAGCGCGCCATGAAAATGGAGAAAGGAACAGCGCCCAGATAGCAGGGATGACCATACCAAGGACATGGCACGAGCAATCCTTCACCAAGGTCTGAGCCAGCATCCGAAGCTCTTCCTCAGCCCGAAAAGAGACTATACTTACCGAAAGGTTGCGGTCAAGAGCCGCTTGCTGGAGGTGGGCGATTGGGCAACCGGCGCTCTTTCCAGCATATACTTTTCCGCAAGAGGAGCTGTAATACGATGTTACCAACGCCGCCTGGACGATCTATCCCACGTTGATGGAAGATTAATGAGACCGACAACGTGGCAGCGCAGGATGAAGGATTGTCGTTAGATCCGGCAGGTGGCCATTTTGACTCCAAATTGCCGGGACTTCTGCATCGGCGCCGCAGGAAGTGACTGTCGTCGTAAACGATGATGGAATTTGATTTTGGGATGTCCTGGTGAAGTCTGTGGAGAGGAGGCTGAAACTTGCTGATGTTACAGGCATGTCCACGCTAGAAGGCCTGTCGAAGCTCGCTAGAATAACCGTGCATCTCGTTTATGAGCGTCCGCGACATCTGTGTGGAGCCAAAAACCCATTCATTGCATTGTGCAACAAAGTCGGACGAGAATGACATCTTCATTGACTCGCAAGTCTTCGGATTGATTGATATTGAACGACGCTCGGAAGATTGACATTGCGTAAGAGCCGGATGTCCAGCACTCGCTAGCTCGGATGGCGGTTGCGGTGAGAGTTCATTCTTGCAGCGAACTAGAATGGGATTGGAGGTGCCAGCCCGGCCTGCCGAAGAACGAATGTCACATCAGCGGTGAGCAAGGCCGGACACGTCGACCATGGATTTGGTCATCAGCGTCCGTCTCACGAAAGAGGATCGAGAAGGCGTGCTTCATCCGTGTGCCACCAAATGGCGAGACTCCGATCTCTCAGGATTGCCATTACAGTGGGTGGATGGAGACTCTGCAAGGCTGAATTGGTCCGGCGATATAGGCCAGACTATACCTACACACCACTTTGTATGCTGTGTTCGCATGGCCGCGCTGACCTCGATAGGTTCCCAGCCCCAGATTGGCGGGTGATCGCACCCATATCGACGCGTGACGATGACACGGCGGTGGTTGGAAAGAGGAGATGAGGCCAAGGATCGCAGCCGCTCCACGGAGAAGGACGTCTGTCCGGCGGGTGATGTGCTGGCAAGCCAAGATACCGCGGCTCTCTTCAGCGCGAGAAGCGGAAAAGAGTTGCTTTCTCCAGACAACTTATTGGCCTGCGAGCGCCTTCAACACCATCGAGATGTATATGTTGGGACTGTTCGGGACATGAGCGTCTTGCGAAGACTGCTTGGGTGCCGAAGAAGTCGGTGAGGCTTGCGGTCAGCGATGCCTGCTAGCCGTTACCACAACCACCTCGTCTGGCATCAAGATCGCCCTCGTCAATGTGCAGCACCCACAATGAGAGACGCCGAAGACGCCAACGATCCGATCTTCGGAAGCGTCGCTCTGTTGCTGAGTCCATTACACAGCATGAAGAGGTAGTGGTGCGGCCCGGTCAGCCGAAGCGATTGGGGTTGTACCAATATGCCTATGTGTGACCCCAATACAAGATTGTCTGCGCCGAGTATATGTCCGTGAGGAGGAGGTAGTCGTCTCCTATATGCGTTCTTCGGTGTGGCATTGCACTGGAAGGAGAGGTCTCCGGGAAGCCTGAGGGGCAGAGGAAGACGACGACTGCCGGTCCGGGCCCGAAAGATGGTTGCTTAGCTTGAGGTACATGGACCAGGTAGATGTCCTCATGCTATAACCATGCCAGAGCTGGTGCTATCGTCGTCGTCGCTGTTGTTGTTTGTAGTTTCGTTCGAGTTCAGTGTTCAAGTAAACTCCATAATTCTATCCATCAGCCACACATTTCCACCCCCTCAACGCGGTGTAGTCCACGCTTCATCCACGTGCCAGATCTACAGGTGAGCAACAACATCCATATGGCAGCTATCCGCCTGCCCAGACCTTGTACCTCTCCAAATCATTGAGTGGCTTGTTGGGTGCTTCTTTCAAGTCGATAGCATCGAACGACAACCTTTCAGGTCTTGTTTCCACTGACCAGGCAGCGGCTTTCACGCCGAGAAAAGGCTTGTCTCCTCCACGTCCACGTCATGTTTGCTACAATCACGGCCGTGGCGTGGCAGGCGCCATCTGGATAGGAACATCACACCATCTCTGAAAGGACTGTTCGCCAATTTCGGCGTTGCGATAGTACTTCATTGCGATTCTAGCTGCCGAGAGCGTCACTTCCACCGCCATCCTCCTTGCTCGGGAGGAATATGGCCACAACGGAAGACCTCGCTAAGCTATGGCTCGAACAAGATAAGGATGGGGAGACCAAGACACAGATCCAGGATTTACTACAGAACAATGACAAGAACGAATTGGAACTGCGACTTCGAAAGCGCATTGCTTTCGGAACTGCTGGGCTCAGAAGTGCCATGAAAGCTGGCTTTGCTCACATGAACTCCCTGACGGTTCTACAAGCTTCGCAAGGACTGGCCGATTACATCTTGGAACAGCATGCGCCTTCGGAAGCGGAAGACCTGAGCATTGCCGTGGGATATGATGCTCGTCACAATTCCGACAAGTTCGCTCGATTAGCTGCTGCAGTCTTCCTCAAGAAAGGCCTCAAAGTCCTATGGTTCGGTCAGCTGGTCCATACTCCTATGGTCCCTTTCGCTGTCAGTCACTACAAGGCCGCCGCCGGAGTAATGGTAACAGCGAGTCACAATCCAAAGAACGACAATGGCTACAAAGTCTACTGGTGGAACGGCTCCCAAATCATCCCACCACACGACGCCGGAATCGCCAAAGCCATCGACGGCGTCCAAGAAATCCTAACATGGGACACATCCCTGGTCGATGATCACCCAAATGTCAAGAGGATATACGCAGACGCTGGCAAGTCCTACCTCGACCACATCCGTGAACTCGTCTGGCCCCTCCCATCCGTCGAACAAGCCATGCCATTCACCTACACACCTATGCACGGCGTCGGCCTCACCATGATGAAACAGATCGCCTACATGCTCTGGTTCCGCGGCCACTTCATGCGAGAAGTACCCTCCCAATCCCAACCCGACCCGGAATTCCCCACCGTACCCTTCCCCAATCCCGAAGAGAAAGGCGCCCTAAACCTCGCCATTCAAGAAGCCAACAAAAACAACACAAACATCATCCTCGCCAACGACCCAGATGCAGACAGGTTTTCCGCTGCTGAAAGAATCGCTAAGGGCGTCTATCACCAGTTCACGGGAAACCAAATCGGCATCCTCCTCGCCTCCCACATTTTCGAAACATACAAATCCTCCAACCCAAACAAACCCCTATCCAAACTAGCCATGCTCTCATCAACCGTCTCCTCCCGCATGCTAGCCACAATGGCCAAAGCTGAAGGTTTCCACCACGTCGAAACCCTGACAGGCTTCAAATGGCTCGGCAACATAGCCCAAGACCTCAAATCTTCTGGCTACGAACCGGTCTTCGCATTTGAAGAAGCAATCGGGTATATGTTCCCCTCGGTAGTATGGGATAAAGATGGAATCGCGGCTGCGGCGGTTTGGTTGACTGCTTGGCAGAGATGGAAGAAGCAGGGAGTTACGCCTTGGGGGAAATTGAGGGGGTTGTATGAGAGGTATGGATGGTTTGAGGATGTTAATACTTATCTGATTTCACCTTCGCCGGAGGTGACAAATCGCGTTTTCGAGGATATAAGGAAATCCGGGAATGAGGGAGGAAGGCCGGCGATTCTTGGTGGAAAGAAGATCTTGCGCTGGAGGGATCTTACAATCGGTTTCGATTCGTCAACTCCGGACAACAAGCCGCTGTTGCCCGTAGATCCGAGTGCGCAGATGATTACGTGTGAGATGGAGAGTAATGTTGTTTTCACAGTAAGGGGATCTGGAACAGAGCCGAAGATCAAGTTATATATCGAAGGGAAAGGAGAGTCATCAGAGGAGGCGAAGGGTTTGGCGAATGAGGTTTTGAAAGACTTGTTGCAGGAGTGGTTTAAGCCGGAGATTTATGGGTTGAGGTTGGCTGGGACCTAGAGGATAGATGAAGAACAGTAGAGGTAGAGAAAAGCGCAGGGGATGATCTGGCGTTACCTGGCGTCTCTGGCGTAATGACCTCCATCTAATGCATGATGATATCCATATCCATATCCAAGCCCCCTTCCCCCTGAATCACTCACTCCCCATCCGGCGTCCCCGCATCCCGTTGCATCTTCACAAAATTCTCCACCATAGCCCTAATCAACGCCATAGCCACCGCCCGTCCCTGATCAATCATATCCCCATCGCTCTCAGCCGGAACATGCAAAAACAGAACCGGCCTGGCGGAAGCATCTGAACTACCCTCCATCTTCCGATTCTTCCTCCCAAAATGAGCGAGGCTGTTGAAGTAAATGTAATCGCAGAGATAATGACCCGCATCATCACTCGGCCTCGCGTCAGCGCCACATCCATATTCTCCTTCCGGTATACCGAGGATGTTCTTTTGCCAGTTGAGCAGCACCTCGCCATAGTCCAAGGAGGTCGTCATAGTGGAAGGACAATCGGCGAATGTTGTGCGCCCTTCGTCAGGGTCGGGCATGCAGCCGTCTAGGTCTTTGTTTTTCGTGTACCCGTCTCGATGGCCGTAGCGTTCTATACAGTAGAATTTTCGTCCGGATGCCATGCCGATGTGGAGGACTAGGTCCGCCGTGCCAGAGTATTCTTGATGGAGTTTTGGGACGAGGTCGCGGACTTCGGAGTAGGCGACTCGGATTGGTGTTCCATAGCCTATGATTCGAATTGCAGGACTGTGGGAAGACCTGGTTTCTGGTAGTCGTTCTGGTAGCCTTCGGGTGATTTCGAAAGATGGGTTGATTGGGAATCGCTCTTGGAATGGGCCGAAACCTGTCACCAGGACTGTAATCTCTTTCTTGTCCTCAAGGTGGCCGTTGACGCCGTTGGTGTGCTCGTGGGGTCCGTTAATGCCATTGGTATGAAGTGCTCCATCAGGGAGCTGAACAGAAGGTGCCATCGATTTCTTGATGCATGAGCCCGTTGGTCCGCGTTCGCAGTCTCTGCCGGACCAGAGCGCTTAAATACTGGGAAGACGAAAATGTCTTAGAGAGTGTGAATCCTTTGCTAGCAAACGCAGACAAACAGTTTTGCCGTAACGCACACGACTCTGGATAAGATAAAGAAGAAGATACCTCACGTCATGAGATGCGGTGGTTGAGATTCTGATCTTAGCCGTGGTGGAGGCCGAGGCTCAGAATGTCATTGGGTGGGTACGCGACGGCAAGGAATGCCACATCGCCAAGACTCTCACGATCCGACGGCATCCCTGTGAACTCTGTTCATCGGTACACAAGATTCGGTCCGGTAGACTGGACCTCTCAAGTTTCCACTCGTATCTCGGCAGCTTTCCGTAAACGATTCATCACAGCTGCAGCGGTATCTCCTTCGGTCTCGTCGATTCCTTCGACGAAGATGGCATCCACATCTTGTCTGTCCAGATCGCGAAGAGCCGAGAAGATGCCTCGAGCAATGTTGGCAGTATCGGATCCTAGGTCGATATCCAAGAGCTGTACTATGCTATCAAGTAGTGTGGTGCGGTGCTCCGTGATGGTAGACTTTGACCAATTTGTGGCTTGTAAGCTTTGTAGCATGCCTGAAAATCCAGGAGCCTGAGCTTTCGTTGTGACTCCATTCTGTTGGCCATGCGGAACAGATTGTTTAACGATTGAAACGCCCGGCTTGTCGTCATGCAGTGTCCACGACTTAGTACGTATGATTCCGATCTTTTTGGCTGGGCCAGCATGTGTTTCCAGATCCGCCGAAGAAGGAGAAGTTTTGCCTGCTTCGAAGAGGATTACTGTCGCTTTCGGGGAGTAGTGCCTATACTTCATGCCGGGGGCTCTGGGCTGGCTTCCCTTTTCCGAGACATTCTTGTAACCAATTTCAGTCTTCTCCCATCCTGGACATGAGCGGATCTGCTCCAGGCTTATACCGCCTGGTCGAAGGATGAGCGGAGGATCTGAAATCCCGTCGACAACTGTGCTCTCTACACCGACGTCGCATGGTCCACCGTCAAGGATCGTCTGTATTCTGCCGTCTAAATCATAAGCGACATGTTCTGCTGCGGTCGGTGATGGCTTGGTGGAAGCGTTGGCAGAAGGCGCGGCCACCGGCACATCGGCTAGGGAGATCAACGCCAGAGCAAGTGCGTGCCGGGGCATGCGGGCTCCAAAGGTAGAAAGACCTGCTGTGACCTCCGGTGCCAACGGCGAGTTCTGCGGATTTGGTAGGAGGATAGTCAAAGGACCGGGCCAGAACATGGATATTAGAGGTCTGTAGATGGCAGGTATTGGATCTCCTAAGTGTCCATTTTGCGATGTTCCTTTTGGTTGGGTTGAGCCGTGTCCTCGCAGTAGCGATCTCAGTTGCTTCAAAGAGGAAAAATGAATGATCAGTGGATTGTCTGAGGGTCTTTGCTTAGCCTTGTAGATGCCTTTGACGGCATCGCTCCTGGTTGCATCTGCGCCCAGGCCATACACAGTCTCCGTTGGAAATGCTACTGGGATGTCGGACTTCCTCAACTGCTCGGCAGCGCGCTTCAGTTGTTCAGCATCTTCCGAGGCATCGTCGTACTGAATATGAAGTTCGTCAAGGATATCATCTGGTACTGGTCTGGCCGTCACTGCGCCGATTTTTGTGACATCCACAGGCACAACTGCAGTCTCCATGGTGGCCCGCTCAATGTCGGTGCGCTTGAGGATGTGTCTGCATCGAGCAGTATACTGAGCAAGTCGTCGAGCGCGTAGCAATACGAGTCTTGGATGGATGCGAAGTATCATCAAAGGTGATGTGAAGTGAAGTAGTGAGTTATTTGAGGACAGACTCATCTTCAAAATTCATTCGAAATCCGAATACGAAAACTCTATTTTCCCTCGCGCTAAGAACACGACCTCACATGCTCCTGCGAGACCTCGCCCATGCTCGCCCTCTTCCTTGTCCACATCCGAACCTTCCTGCGGCATCGTGCTGCGTCGGCAACAGTATGACTTCGCCGACATGTTGTGTGCCTGGTGTGCCAGCAGCAGCGTGCTCACAGTCTGCTTTGTTGCCTTGCACGGCTCTGCAGAGGGAGCAGGTCTATGACGACAAGGCAAAGATCATCGGAGTCTCAAGAGAATCACGATGTTTTCCGTTCTGTACCTCACTTACTTCTACATGCAGTCCGCCGACTTCGTCACGTTCTGGACCGACTTGATTACGGAGATCTTACCGGGACCCAAGAGCATCTCGTACTTCATCCCGCTGCTTCTCCCCGTGGTCAGCCTTCTCATACCGCCTCATGTCGTCTCCCACAATGCTCTGGCCATTCTGGCGCTCCCGATCGGCATTGCATGCACTGCACATGCCTGGACTGTAATGAAAGCAAACGACGTTATCAGCACGGATACCATCTGGTGGAGCTTCTATTTCCTGGCATTCAGAGATCCGAAGAAGGACTTCAGAAGACTCATAGGAAGTAATGATGACGAGCCGAGGAGTCGAGAAGCCAACGGCAGCATCTCACAGGAGGCCCAGCACGAGGCAGAGAAATCTCAAATCGAAGGTCGACTGAAGAACTGGAAAGAAGAGCGCTATCCGGACACATTCATAGCACGCCTAGACTGGGTCTTTACTTTACTCAGCAATCGACCACTGACTTCCTGGAAGACTGGCGACCCGTCTCATGATGCGCAAGTGCTTCCTCCCTACATTCAGCGGTCGCGTCTGAAATTCCTGACTTCCATTCTGGTCGTCCTTCTACCAGCAGTCAGCATCACTATGCCTCTGTCACTTCAGCTGAAGAAGCACGATCCCTTCTTCTTGACCGCCGGACTGCCCTTGACATGTGATGGACCTCCGCCCATAAGCAAAGTACCGATAGTGGTACGACTGCTTCACTCGGTCGTGCCTGCGACCCTGCTCCGGCCTTTGACTCTCGGCATGTATCTCTATTCCATGATGACTTTGTTCTTCCTTCCGCCGTTTCTGCTCCCAGTTCTGGCCACCTACATCACTCACTCGCCTTCAGCCCGCTGGTCACCCCACACCTGGCCGCGCCCACACTTCGGACCATTCTCCGCCGTCCTCGACTCCGGACTACGCGGCCTTTGGGGGAGATGGTGGCATCAGCAAATGCGGCACGCCGTGTCAGAGCCTGGAAGATGGCTTGCCGCGAAACTCCACCTTCAAAGGAGAAGCTTCATACGTTACGCTTTAATCACGATCAGCGCCTTCACCCTGAGTGGCCTCACCCATGCTGGTCTCGTGCCGCCGAAGCCAAGGTGGGCAACTGTTCGTGGTCCGTGGGAGCTTCGAGCGATGGTTGCAGGCTTCTTCTGGGTTCAGCCGATCGGCATTCTTCTCGAGGTCCAGGTGGTGGAGCCGATCATTAGAGCGACCGGTCTGTCTGCCATCTTGGCAAGAGTAACACGGCTGGCCTGGGTATTGCTGTTCCAGAGCTTCGCATGTCGCGTCCTCCTCGATCCTTTCATCGAGCTCGGATGGTGGAATCTCTGGCCTCCACCCTTCTTGCCTCCTCAAGTCCAAACCTTCCTACGCGGCGACTGGCTTCCATAGAAACTCATTGAACTAGACCTCCAAATCTTTACCTTCCTTCCCATTCGCACCCCTCCTCTCTTCCCTTAAACAAACCCACCAACCCCCACCCCTCTAATCCCATCCTGCCTCACATTAACCCACAACCCCCCACTCCTCCTCCAAGTACTAACAGTAACACTCTCCCTCTCTGTCTCAGCGGGATGTCCCACAATCCTCAACAAATACCAAACCTTCGCTTCCCCCTTCACCTCATCCACATCCGCCTCGATACTCACCACTTCGAAAGAATACCCCGGATTATCGATACACGCTTTTTGGAAGACTGCGAGGAATTGGGCGAGGGAGGTTATGTAGGGCGTGGACATGTGTTCCATGTAAGCTGTTATATTTGGGGCGACATAGGTTTGGAGGTCTGGGTGGTTCCATTCGCGACGGTTGAGGGTGTTTACGAGGTGGGTGTTGAGGGTTTCGAGGAAAGTGGCGGTTTTGGATTTTGTGGTTGTTGGTGGGGGAGCGGCAGTTGAGGGGCTGAGGATTTCGAGGGAAGTTTTCATGGCTGTTGGGTGCATGCATTTGGGTGTGAGAGATGTGGTGGACATGATGTTGAGTTGTTTTAATGAATGTGTGCATAGCCGGTGGCAGGAAGTAATTGATAGAGTAACTGCTCCGCTGACGAAGGAGCTCAAGGTGACGGGAGCTGTGAGCCTTGGAGCTGTGGAGAGTGGCATGCAGCCCTTGAAGGATCAATAAGGACGACAAGCATTGAAGAGCTGCAGAGGCATCGGAAGCAAAGCCGCGGTGAAGAAAGAATTGAAGCAAAGCTAGCAAACTGGATCTTCTGTGCTTGAGTGCTTCGGTCATCGGCCTCAGTATAGGCCTTCCAGAACTGACTAGTGAAGCGCAGCCTTCCCACCCTGTCACTCTCGTTTCGCTTTGACCCTCTCCAGTCTATCGTCTCCGCTTGTATCGCTTCCGTCGATGATCTGACGGTGGGGATGAAGAGTGGACGATTGATGAACATAACATTTCTGTACAATTGAAAGGTCTGCATCTTCTGTGCTTGAGAGTTGAGTGAGCACCACTCGATTATCGTCCTCAACATAGGCCTTCGAGAACTCACTAGTAAAGTGAAGCCTTCCACACGCTCTTACTCTCCTCTTGCCTTCGACTCTCCTAGTCTTTCGTCTGCGTCTGTAGCGCTTCCGTCGACGAGCCAACTGTGGGGACGCAGACTGAGCGGTTAATGAACAAATTTCACGTTTTCGTACAATTGAAAGGCCTGCATCTGCTGTGTTTGAGGGTTGAGCAAACACCACTTGGTCATATGCTCAGTACTCACCTTCGAGAATTTTACCAGTGAAGTGAAGTCTTCCCATCCTGTCACTCTCGTCTTGCTTTTGACTCTCTCGGTCCGTCATCTCCGATTGCACCGCTTCGGTCAATGAGCCAACTATGGGGACGTAGACTGAACTTGCCATTCTCACAGACCAGATTGTTGAACAACTTTAACATTTCTATACAACTGCAAAGCCTGTCTAATGTGTCTTCTATACCTAAAATCTGAGCAAGTACTACTCAGTCATCATCCTCAGTGTATGCCTTTGAGAACTTGACCAGCGAGGTGAAGTCTTCCCACCCTTTCACTCTCATCCTGCCTTTGACCTTTTCGAGTCCATTGCCTTCAACTGCAGCTGTGTGGTCAATGAGCCAACTTTGGGGACGCAAACTGAATTTGCCATCCTCACAAACCAGTTGCGTCCGCTCCGACTTCGTGTCCAGTGCTATCGGTTCTGGCGGTCTCATCTCCTCCTCTCCATACTCCACAAGAGCATCATGTCTTCGCTCTCGATGCTCCAGAATATCCACATCAATGGTGTCTAAAGCAGTGATGCGATAAACGTGAATCTCCTTCTTCTGACCGTACCGGCGGACTCGACCGATTGCTTGTGCCATTGTGGAGTCGTATCCGTACTGCGTGTCTCGAAGCAGCGGTGAGAGGAAGATGACATGGTTTGCGTTCTGCAAATTGGACCCGGCTGCCGTCTCATCAGACGCGTTGAGGACGATCACAGTCTGCTGCTTATCCGTTCCGGCTGATTCTCGAAAGGAGGTAAGCTGCAAGCCAGCGTCAGCTGCGCGCTTAACGGCAACGCCGTTCACTTCGTAGTGGAGCAGGGCTTGCTCGGCCTGGACAATCTGGTTCTCGAACTGTACGAAGAGAATAGCCTGATCTCCCTTCCCTTCAATCTCCCGAAGCAACTTCATCGCCGCATCAAGCTTCGCACCATAAGGGGTTGCTTGGTCGTTCGTCAAGTCCCCCATCTTGCTCTGCCAGAGCAGATGATGGTCTTGTAGAGTCCTGGAGCAGCCGCTGGCTGGGCATTGGGTCGCGGCACGGTCTCTTGATTTGTGCAGGCAGTCTCGACAGACCAAATGCTCACAGAACGCCGAGATAGCAATATCAGCCACTCGTTGGCCCTTGCAATCTGAATCGTTGCACTTCACGGCCAATTTGCTCTTG
Organism: Pseudocercospora crystallina; assembly: GCA_003666085.1. Taxonomy (NCBI): domain Eukaryota; kingdom Fungi; phylum Ascomycota; class Dothideomycetes; order Mycosphaerellales; family Mycosphaerellaceae; genus Pseudocercospora; species Pseudocercospora crystallina. Next base: position 129,515 of record QQNG01000250.1, read on the forward strand.
TTGCGCGTAGCTTGTCTTAGGAGCTTTGCGTTTGTCAAGTAACGCAAAGATCTCTTTTCTGTAACGAATTGCGCACATAGTCCTTGAAGCTTAGCAACATGGTCTCTTGCATGCTTGGAGACTTCTTCGTGTTCGCTGTCCAGACCTTTATTACCCGCTATGGCCTGCGCTTCGGTCAACGAGGATGTCTTGTTGACAAGAATGGCAATCTCCTCAGAGATCTCCGCGTCGTCAAAACCGGCATTGTCCACACGTGACTTTTTCCAGTCATTAAAGACTTCGCGCTCGGCCTTTCTCGCTTCGGTAGCAGCGTGTATAATCTTCGCGGCAATCGTCTCGCTGTTCTGTTGACAGGACCAGATCAGGTCCTCGAGGCCAGTGCCGTAGTCTCCGGATTGGTTCGAGAATGCTGCAGCCTTGGCGAGCGCGACTTCGGCAGTGAGTGAAGATGACACTGCTTTGTCGAGGCGTCTGCTTCGATCTGTGGCCTTATTGGCATTACCCTTCTTTATCCGCATCTGTAAGCTATTGAGATGCTGAGATAGCTCAGTGTACAGAAGACGATGCTCGAAGTCGAGCGTGACCGGAATCAGATGATCTTGATAGCGCATTTCGCTGAAGTCTGAAATGTTCTGCCTCACGAAAGTGTCCAGAAAGCGCTGGTGCAATTGATGTATGCTTTCATGCTTGGCATGTGATGGCAGCTGCCTGCGCATAGTGTTGAAAAGCTCGAAACTGCTCATATCTTTCTTTAAGTCGCGGGCGTTCTTGATCTTCATCACTCCGCGAGCAGCGCCACCAATAGGCAACGAGACGTCAAGCAGCTTCGCCATCTGGGCAACTTCGAAGAAGTCCCCCATTGCAGGAGTTCCAGACAACCCCCATCTTTTGTCAGCCTTTAATACAGTAACAGCAGCGTACTGTTTAGCATCGAGTTGGTGGAATTCATCCGCAATGATGCGATTGAAGACGAACATCTCGAATAGGGGGGTGTCAACGTTGGAAGTGTTGATGTCGCCGGAAGTCTTCTTGTTGGCTTTAGAGGAAGCTTTCGCTTTGTCTGCAACATAATTTTTGCCACGGAGGCGCCGAGAAGGCACGTTGGCCTTGAAGGTGTCACTCTCGATGTTCGCGCGATACTTAGACCTGATGTGCTTCTGGAGATGTCCCTTGCCCTCCTCTTTCAGGATTCGAAGATGCTCGGGTAGCTGATCTATGGCATGTTGTCTCCATTGCGCAAGACCTCGCCCGGAAGTGGTCGCAGGGCCGGGAATCGCGGCCGCCGCTGCCAAACGATCGGTGTACGTGTCTGATGTAAAAATCGCTCGACTGACAAGAACAATCCGGGCATTCTGGATGTCTTTGATGGTGATTTGATTCAGCGAGGTCGAGTCCCTGACCAAGACGACACCCTCCAAATTGCCGACCTTTTCCTTTATCTCCCCTAGCCACTGCTGCATCAAATTCTGCGGCGAGACGATCAGGGTTGCGGCTGTGGCATAGAACCCATCAGTGTATCGCTTCTGGAGATCGTGGACAATATCAGGCCGTGATCGTTCCAGAAACTCCGAATTGATCAAGGCTAGGCTGGTTACAGTCTTCCCAAAGCCAGGTCGATCAGCGCAAATGCCACCTTTGACGAGCATGGTGGCCTGAGCTCGCACTTCCGCCCTCCATTTGAGCGACGGGATCGTGGTTTCTTCGACTTCCTCAAGCTGGAAAGCTGTGCCGCTCTCTTGACCCTTCATCCATGCAAGAGCGACTTGCTGCTGTGGGAACAGGTCTACAAGAAGGCCTGTCCTAGGAGCTGGTTCTTCAGTGCGGGCAGGTGTGAGAGCGAATGGCTTGAATGCAAAGGGCGCATCAGCACTACGACTCACGAATCGCCATTGATACCGAACATCTGTCAGACCTTTCGGAAGCAAAGACTGGGCTCTGTGTGCGAGAGTGGAAGTGTTGACGCAAAGCTTGAACACTTGCCCTTGGTCCACCGGTTCAACCTTGACGAATATTGGGTCTGGTCGGAACTTCATGACGCGCTCGTATTCTGCGGCACTTGCAGCATCCTCGTATGGCTTCACCTCGCCCTTCTCCGTGAGCGCCCATCGTCGCGCTGGAGGCGCAGGCGCACAACTCCCACAATCAGCATCGGAGACCTCAAGGTCCGACCATTCGTCATGCTGCAAGTGTCGTCTCATGCTTTCAAATACCCATGCATGGCGCGTATAGAATGCACTGTCATCGAAGGAAATGACTTCCCTGCGCTCGGCATCGAGAATTGCGCTGGACGGGATAGCACAGCTGAGGAGCACACCAGCTTCGGAGCAAGTTGAAGCGGGCTGCATGCCTGCTGCCATAGATGAAATGCGATGATCAAGCATTGTCTTAGCCTCGTGGAGCTTCAAGCCCTCCTGTAGATCGTGCCAGCGGTTGTAGGCGACCAGCTTTGGCTTCAATTCGGCCTCACTAGGACTTTCTCCATGTGTCCACGGTCGCCAATCACTTGAGACTTTCGCGATCACAGGGCGAACCTCGTCGTACTCTAGGCGATCTTTGCTGTACGAGAATACAAAACAGTCGTTCTTTGGATCACCGGTTCCAGTGGGGTCGAGGAACAAGTACAGTCGCTCATCGCTGCGTGCTGTTTTGACAAACAGGCTATCGCTTGCCATGCCACAGTGTGGCAGATACTTGTACCGGCCGTCGATCATACTGCTCAGGTCTTGATTGCTTTGGTTTCCAACCGTGACATCTAAGAACTCTGGCACTTGATGATCCTGGTATTCTGGCATGCCGTTACGACACCACCAGGAGGCCAACCCTTTTCCGTCATGGTTGATAGTTATAGGAATTTGGTCTGCGCACGGGATTCGCAGCTGCCAGTTCCCGCCGAGGAGCGACGTCTGCACGTCTGAGGTTGCAACAGGATGTTCTAGCTGTGCGCGTAGGACGCTGTTTGCTGGGAGGTCTGTCGCAGGTATTGCGTACAGCTGCCATTGAGCCCCGTCGTCGTTAAAGACAAGGTCGAGGCGAGCATGCTCGTGGACGTACGTAGCCGTCCAGCAATGTGTGCGCCGCGTTCTCTGAAACGAGAAGATTCCAGTGAATGCTTTCATTGCAGCAGCAGCGTATTCGCGGTCCACGTCGGTGTGACTCGGCAAGTCGAAGGCGGGAAAGCTGAGTCTTAGGGGCAGCGAACTCCGGAGAGACTCTTCAAATGTTGACGGCAAGAGCGCATCAGTGATCTGACGCGGCCGGTAGTTGTGAACGGGATTTCCACCGCATTCCATGCAAGTGGTATGCCCGCAATCGGCGCACTCCTGAATAGCCTCATTTGATTGCCCCAGCGCTCCCTCACAAAAACAGTTTCGACCAGAGCGACGGGCATTGTGCAACAATTCGTTGATGTCAGCGACCGGTTCACAGGCATTGTGTGTCGGTGACAAGCACGAGTCATCGACTGTCTCCACTATCTCTTCAGCAGCCGCAATCGACTGCGTGGCGTGCGAATGATCTCTGGCCGGAATGATTTTGTAGCCAGCTATGAGCGCGGACAAGATCGCCGAACCGATGACAGTCGTAGTCATAGCGTTGCCCGCCATGTCTTGAATCTCGGTTTGTGACTCGGTCGTGAAGGAAATCTTACTCAAGGGCAGTCCTTGCAGCTTGAGAGTCTCCTCGGCAGCAAGCGCTCGCCCAGCATCTGATACGAAGTACTGGCCGCTTGGAGTAATACAGCCAGTAATACCAAAAGCGATCTTGTCTTCTCCGCGATCAACATTTTGGCTTAAATCCCAGATTCTCGTCTTGTACCGTGCATCGTAAGAGCCCTCCTTCGGGAGAGCTTTGCGGAGTACAGAACAATCAATGGTATCTAGCACTCGCTCTACCTGGATGCGATACCAAGCAGCATGGCCGTCCTCAGGGGGCAGCATTGATCCGCTCTCCGACCAATGAGTGACTGGACGTGCGTTCCCCAGCTTCAATTCATGTCGATATCGAGCGTGGCGGATCTCGCACTTCGACCAGTCCACTTCTCTTGTGCTCTCGTTAGCCCGAATTTGCTGCCTCTCCACCTCATCATTGGGCATTAGGAAAGCTGACACAGGCGCACTTGCGGGTCGCTTGAAAGATCGCAAAAGCTCAACCCAGCGTTTTCCAGCTCCGGCCAGATTTCCGCTACCATCTTTCGATTTGTCGAAGCACACCATGTAGCCTCGCCAGCGTGTATGAGGAATGTAGAAACTTTTGGAGTCCAAAAGGGCGCCTGCGCACTCGTAGCCAATTTCTTTGTAGTGTTCGAGCATTCTGTCCCAGTCGGCGCCCTTGACGTTCTCAAAAATAACGATAGCGGGTCTGGAGGCAGTGCAATATCTCAGAACGGCTCGCCATGTTTCTCCTGACTCGCCTACCGCGTCAATGCCCTTTTGACGATTGTTCAGAGACGAGTAATCAACGCAGCTGGTACCAGCGATAAGGATGTCAACATCTTGCGGGACAGACACCTTGCTGCCATAGGCGGTAGTGCCAGTCATCTGCGTGTCGGCGCCAAACTCCGTGATGTCTCTGAAAATCATCGGAGGGGCGAAGTTCCTCTCGATGTATGCCTGCTTGTAGGGCACAATCTCAGCTGAGAAGAGATGGTCTACTTGCAAAGTACCAATGGACGGATCCAAGCAGTCGCGAATCATCTCAAGCGCTAGTAAGGGGCTCTCGGTGCCAGAGCACATTGTTGCGATGCGCAGAGCTCTGCCCTCAAGGTGTTGTACAGATTCTCTGAGCCCTTTGGAAACAGCTTTGGACGTCAGGTCTCGGAAGATCTCCTCAATGCCTGACAGTGGTGGCAGCGTGGTATCAAGACGTCTTTCGTGATCAGTATAAGGAAGCATGTCAACCATGCCTTTCGAACCACGCGCTGAAGCCTTTTTCTTCGCGGTAGGTCCCTTGTCAGCCTTCGTCTTTCCTTTTGAACTCCCCTTCGCCCTGGACTTAGACTTTAGCTCATCTTCGCTTCCCATGCCGCTGATGTCGACTTCGCTTGCGCTCTCACTTGGACTTGCATCTGGCATCGACTCATCCTCGAAAGGTGAGTTTGCAGCGTCGTCGGCGTAGTCAGAGTCTGCTGAAGAGACCCTGCGCCTGGATCTAGAAGCTGATGTACGTGTCGAAGTCCAGCGCTTATTCTTGATGCCATTCATCTCGGTAAGTTCGTCTTCCGAAGAGCCAATTTGCATCGAGAGGTCGGGGGCTGACCGGGCAGCGGCTCGCTGAGGTCTGCTCGACCCTCTCTGAAGCGAATCATGCTGAACGTCGCTGGTCAGCAGGGTGTGCGGCGGTACTGCTTGTGCGCTCGAGCGGCTTCTGGGAGAAGAATGAACTTCGCGTTTCTGGCTCGATCCTGTCAAGAAGCCGCGAATGTCTTGACTTTTCTTCGTTGAGACTGGCTTTGAAGATGTTGAGAGTGGCGGCTTCCGCCTCGGGTCGACATTGAGCTTGCGCTCCTGCCGTTTGATCCCATCTACCCATGCGATGCGGCCTTCAATGCGGTTCTGAAACTCTTCTGGAGTCAGTTCACGTAGTGCTGGCCGACGTGAAGATTGTCGGCGGGTCCTCTTTCGGGGTTGTTCGTCTTCTGCATCACTTCTCGGGTCAATGGCTCTTGACTTTCGCTTTCGTAGAGGCATCGATCGGTGGGCCACCGCGATCGTGTCCCCTTCATCGTCGCTGACTGACAGGTCGATGACGGGATTCTTCATGTGAGACGCCATGCTGCGTGCAGGTGTCGAACTGGTCATGCGCGCCGAGCGCGATGGCTGCAAATTCGTTCCACCGCCGTGAATATGGCGGCGATTGCTAAGAAAAGGAGTATTCTGCCATTTCTGCCAAGATTTGCTGGCACAAGAACGCGTGTATTGTTGCTGTGTTGTAAGTCTGGATGTGGTTGCTTGAATTCGAAGCAGATGTTGGAGTCGGGGGACGCGACGTAACGCGTCGAGGACCCTTGTTTCCGCACGGTTCATCGGCTCAAAGTCAAAATTCGCACGCCAGTCGCGACCGTTGGCTTCACCTTGGCCTCACTTCCGTCGTTGAATCGCCGAATTCCTTGCTTGCCGACAGCATCGTTTTCAAGTGAGAGCAGTCATTGTAATGTCGAAAGTAAGAAGGGACGATTCGCTGCGATGCGGTTGGAAGGTGCTCGGCAATGCCACGGTGGCCACCCAGATGGTGCCAGGGTGCCTTGTCGGTCTCCAGATTGCTGAATTGGCTATAAATACAATGCGGTCGTTCCTTCTTACACCTTGTCTTCGTATGACTTCTTCCCAATGGTAGTTGCGACATCATCCGCCGGCATGGCCTTGTCGCCATATTGCTCCAGCTCATTCATGGATTCTTCGGCATCATTCAGCTCATGGTAGAGAAGCCAGAAGATGCATCCAGCAACGAAGCACGCCACAGCCAGACCAACGTACATCCAGAGCAGCTTCGGATCGACTGCAGTCGGACTCAGAGCCGCACCCAGAGCGGAGCCGAACGCGCTCGTCAACAAGAACAAACTCATAATGAAGGACTTCATATTCGGCGGAGCCTTCGTGAAAGCGTACTCCAAGCCAGTGATTGAAGCGAAGATCTCGCTGAGACCGATGAGTAGGTATGCAGGTGTCTGAATAGCCACATGGACGTTGTTCGGCGCGTAAGAGCCGTCGGGCTTCAGAGCAGCCTCGCACGCGCCTGGAGCTTCGTAACAAGGACCAGATTCATAGATCAGCTCTTGAACGCCGGCTGCGTAGGCCATGGCGAAAGCTCCGAACACAAAGCCCATGAATATTCGAGTGATAGGCTTGAATTGGATTCCCATCTTTCGGAGTCCTGGATAGATGATCTGATCGCAGATTGGGATGAAGATGATGATTGTGATCGGGTCAATATTTTGCATGATGTCGTTCGGAATCCCGTGAAGTTGCATCTGCCCAGCCTGCGAGATGAAGTTGTTCAGCATCTGCGAATAGACGACCCAATAGACAGGGTAGAAGAGGAAGACTTTGCATGCAGTTAGAGCACGGCGGACCTCCTCGACGAACAGGCCATCCCATGGCACATCCCGCGACCTCCCAGTAATCTCTTCCATATACTCCGGCTTCGCAGCATCTAGATTGCGCTTGGTGAGACCAATCCATGTAATCTTGAAGGCATTGACAACGACAGAGCCCTGCGGAGGTCGCAAGACGTACTTCTTCTTTCCAGCGATGAGAACGCCAAAGCCGACAATGAAGACGCATAGACAGAGCAGGTAGGCTGTCCAAAATCCGGTATGAGCCTCCATCTCGGTGGTTGCGATTGAGCTCAACGAGCCAACGTTGATACACAGGTAAAACATCATGTAGATTCTCTGAATGGTGGTGGCAGGGTCCACGACTACGCGCTCTCCGGTCTTCAGTGTTCGAATGTAGGGCTTTACAGTACGATATTGCTCGGCGATCAGAGGGCTGACATTCGACTTGATGCCTCCAGTGCCAAGACCGATCACGATCATAGCCACAATCAGACCGCCAAGTGCTGCTCCATTCTCAATCGCCACCGGCAGCGACGTGAGGAACAGGATCAAGACTCCGACAATATATACAATCGAGAAGTAGAAGATGGTCCAGTACTTTCCAAGGTATTGATCTGCCACGATGGCGCCAATTATGGGGGTTACATAACACCAGAATTGGAAGAAGTTGGTCAATCCAGTGGCTCCGTCTTGGTTCAACCCAATCGCGCCAGGAAGGCCGTTCGGATCGTGGTAGGAATTCGAGATGTAATTCTGAAATGGTCCACTCAGGCCATAGTAGGTGAAGCGCTCGCAAAGCTCGACCGCGGCCACCAAGAACGCTGACCAAGGAAGGTCATCTGCGATCTTTCGAAGCGTGCGCTTATCATCTTCGGTTGGCTCCTCGCGGTCGTCTGAGTACGCGCTGTGGGCGTCGACCGCATATGCCTCTGGCTTCGTCCGAATATCCTGAGGTTCCTCGCCGCCAGCCTGTGGGTCTTCGTCAGCATGTTCACACTGAAATCCAGCATCTGAGGCCCACACACCATATCCCTCACAGACCTTCCAGCCACCGAAGTCCTCGGCTCGACCTCAGTCGCATGAAATTGCGCCGCCATACCCTCTCGCTCCGCCATGTTGACCAACTGGTATTCTCCGCGACGATCCGAGGAGCTGTTGGGCGTCTGAAAGACACGTTTGAGGAACTCCATCTTTGCTCGCGCAGCCGCCCACGCGGCTCATATATTCGCTCCTCGTTCAAGTCTCCGCTTCATACACGCGGTTCTGCCAATAGCGTTATCGTCAATAGATGAGCCGGTGATGTCTGGCGCGGTCTGGTGCCAGATGACAGGGATGCATCCATGCGCGACTCGAGGTCCGGTCGTGCCAAGCTTACTGCAAAAGGCTTGCTGTTTTGCTTAGATCTGTGGGTAGATCGGACAACTGCACAGATTGAGGTCAATGTTCCGGACTAGGACGGTTCTCTTGCTTGAGAACACAAGATGGATGGTCATAGAATGTACTCCGAAGCAGGCCCGATGAGCTTTTCGCTGCTGTCGCTCGGCTGCGAACCGTAGAGGATTCGGCTATGCTCTGTGACGGTTCTCACCTCACGCCATTTCCTGGGCTTCTCAGCGGAGTAAAGTCGAGCAGCGGAGAAGGTGTTGATCGAAGTCGTTCCTGTGATAATGCCGTTCCATTAGAGAGGACACCTCGAGTCGTGGTTTCAGCCTTACTTACTAAGAGCCAAGCCAAGGCGGAGCTCCGAATATTTGTTGCAGGCTTCCATCAACACCAGTCCAGACCCTTCCGTATCGCTTCGCCCTTTCCAACCTCACCTCACCTTCCTCGCTCTTCCTGCCGCACTGTGACAGACTTCAGCATCTGTTGGAGCCAGAGCAGCTTGACACGATATGTACGATATGCCCAATCATCACTTCAAGGCCTCGCACGAGCTGTTTGGCACGCGACGGCATCACGCACGACTAGCTTTCCATCAAACCATAGCGCAATATCGCCACGCATACGAGACATATGTTGCGAGTGTCTTCTGAGATCCCTCATTGCCCCGAAATTTCGACCACGATACGGTCCCTGAAGATGGCTTTCGCGATCGATAGGAGCATGAGGACAACACACGACTCAGTTGATTGGACATTAGAGCGATAGTCTTCTGGCAACCGAAAAGCTTCGATGTAACGATGTGCGCTGGCATGCAGCATTCCGGCAACGAGACTAGATGAATTCCCTTATCCGTAGGGGTAGACTTGGCAGGAAACCGCGCCTCTCCTGATCGTGGAACGAGGAACAAGAGGAACAGCCCTATTAGGCCTTCCCTGGAATTTATGTTCATACTTCTCCATGACAAGGCATTGCAGCCACACATGATGAACATGGTCAAGACTACCGGCATAATGAAGGCCTGAACTCATATCGTTTCCGGTCCGAGCCAAACCGAGGCGCCGGTTTAACCGTTGACATATCCGACATCCCCTTATCTAACTCAACCACGACAGGCACATTCGTTGTTCGTCGTGAGCATGTCTCTTTGACAGCACGCGCAAATGCATATGTCAACGCGAACACTCGTGAGATTGGGCACACAATTTCCTATTCAGGGCTTTGCTTTCAGACCAATCAATGTCAATGAGAGGATCGGCTTCTACCTCTACCGGTTGGCAGGTTGGTCTTCCGGAGCCGATATAACCCTCACAGACCATCAAAAGTGAGTTTGCAAGAAGTGCCTCGGGTCGAGATGGGACAGGACCGCTTTGGTCTCATGCATAGCGAGTTTTCGTATCCTACGAGAACCTAGTTGAGAGAGTTGTGGTGACTACAACCTTGAAAGGCAACTGTCAGCGGCATGCTTCGAGAGGATATACCCATGAGCCCAAGCGAGTGCTGCTCGTATTACGTCTGATATGGTTGAGCACAAAACGCAATGTGCTCGGTCTGTTCTTCTGACTTTCACGAAGATTTCTACTCACATGAATCAGGGTTGAGCGCTGGACCCCGGATGTTTAGCCCTTTTACCCTAATAGCAGGGAATTCCAAGTTGAGGATAAGTCCGGATCGAGACAATGTTCTCAATGGCTTTGCGACAGCAAATGCAACAACGGGCAACAGATGCCCTGAACCACAGTGATAAGAAGGTCGATGTTTTTTTGATCTTCTCAATGTCCCCACTACCGACATCTGCTGCGAACGAAAATGGCAATCGGAATTCTGGACGGTAAAGACCCATTGGAGTACTCACCCACAGATCCAATCGTCTTGTTCCTCATCCAACTGGTTGTCATTCTTTGCATATGCCGCATCGTTCACCTCGTCTTACGAAAGCTGCTACAACCAATGGTCGTCTCAGAAATCATCGGCGGCCTCCTCCTTGGACCTTCAGTATTGGGTCACATCCCCAACTTCACCTCCAGGTCGGAAGCCACCTTCCTACAACAGTCTCACCCGCCAGCCCGCTTACTCTGTCATGCAGACTATTTCCGAAAGACGCGATGCCAGTCTTGAGCAACACGGCAACGCTTGGCTTGATCCTGATGCTCTTTCTGGTCGGCATGGAGGTCGACTGGACGATACTGAAGGCGAACTGGAAACCAGCATCTGCCGTGGCTTTTCTGGGAATTGCAATACCTTTCGCACTTGGCTGCGCGGTCGCCGTCGGCATGTACAGACATTTTGGGGACGACGATGAGGTATCATTCAGCGTATACGCGCTATTTATAGGCCTAGCTCTGGCTATCACGGTGAGATCGACACATGCGTTTCTCACCCCTTGCGGCCACTGACTTGTGCTTGGAGGCCCTACCAGTTCTGGCGCGCATTTTGGAAGACCTAGAGCTCATGAACAGTGCCGTGGGCACCATCGCAATTGCAGCTGGTGTTGCGAACGACGTACTCGGCTGGACATTACTGGCGCTTGCAATCACTCTCGCGAAAGCCGATTCGGGTCTCGTTGCGCTATACATGATTCTTACCTGCTCCGCCTTCGTCATTTTCTCGGCATTGCTCGCACGTCCTGGTCTGCAATTGCTACACCAAAAAATGAGCGCGAGAGAGCCAGCAGGATCTTCCATCTTGCTTTTTGTTGTTCTTCTTATGGTCCTGGTCTTCAGCCTCTTCACTGCAATGCTCGGTGAGTCACAGTCCCATTCACGATTACTGGATACTTACTTCTTGTAGGGCTGCACCCAGTATTCGGAGCATTCGTAGCAGGCATGATCGTCCCAAAGGACGATGACTTTCCAAAGACCCTCGTCAACAAAGTCGCGCCTCTTGTAAACACCATCCTCCTTCCGCCGTTCTTCGCCATAGCTGGAATGCGCACAGACATCGGCGGTCTCAAGAACGGAATTGACTGGGCATACGTTGTCGCCCTTCTCGCGATCGCATTCATCGGCAAAGCCGCTTCCGGCGCTGGAGCTGCAAAGCTGTGCTGCATGCCAGCTCGCGAGAGCTTGACCGTCGGCATCCTCATGAGCTGCAAAGGCGTGGTCGAACTGGTTGCTCTTAACATCGGTCTCCAAGCAAAGATTATATCGCCGAAAGTCTACACTGCGATGGTCATCGTTGCGGTCGTACTGACTGCGACGACGAAGCCTTTGGTTGTTTGGGCTTACCCTGCGCGGAAACGAGGCCTTTCAGAGACTGGGAGAAGTGGCTCTCAGGTGACACGGTCGACGACCGTCGAAATGGATGTCCATGAGGCCGGAACGGTGAAGCAAGAAGGAAGCTAAACCGAGTGAGTATCTCAGTCGGCTTTTCTGCGTTGCAGCGAGACGGTACTCTTCTGCTAGCCATACATACGCTGTCTATACTAATCAATAGATTTCATCGACCTCACGGCACTTCCATATCTTGTCCTCCATCTCTCAATTCCTCAAATTCGGCGGCAATACCGGCACCCCATGCTTCCCTCTCAACTTCTCCACAACCTCCTCCCCAACCTCCTTCCTCGGATTCTCAATATACCACGCCTGATCCTTCTCCCCATCCCCATCCGGATCCAAACAAAACCCATTCCCCATATACGAGAACATATCCCCCTCAATCACATACCTAAACTCGAAATCCTCAAACCGCGGCCGTTCCAAAACCCTCATATAATGCGAATGTCCCCCAGGCCATAACGCTGGCTTACCATCTTTCATTTTATACCACGCAGCACATGGTCCCGACTGGACTGTCCGTTGCGCGAATGCATTGCAGTGACGGACGAAATGGTCAACTGCCTTAGCCGTGGGTTTGAAAGTCAGGATATTTTCCTGTTGCATCTTATCGATTACCTGGGCCATCCATTTCGCGGTGGCTTCGGAATATTGATACCAGCTACGATAGAGAGGACCATAAGCGCCGCCGAAATTAAAGAAATTCGGCATGTTTTCTTGACAGGATGTCATGTAGATTGGAGGGTTGATGCGAGAGGACCAGCGGGTGGCCATATTTTCGGAATTGACGATTTTTGTGTAGCGGGGGCGGGAGGAGTCGAGAGTGCTGCCGTAGCCGGTTGCTATGATGGCGATGTCAATGGGGTGGTGGGTGGATGTTGAGGGGTCGGTGAAGCCTGTGGCGTCGAAGGTGGGAGGGGAGGAGGTGAAGACTGTTGTTTTGGGGGAGGTTATTGCTTCGAGGTAGCCTGGAATGAGGTCAGTGTGAAGGAATAGTGGGAATCTAGGGGTCAGACTAACCATGAGACATCGTAGGGCGACGACAGCCGATGGCGAAGTCCTCTGGGACGATTGTCTCGTACAAGCCCGGTTTGCCTGCTAGCTTGGCCTTCATGTAGTCTTTGACCATTCGTGTAGCAAATTCCGAGCCTGGAGTTCCGTTTAGCATGCCAGAGAACTGGCGGTTGTGCAGGCTGTCAAGCGCCTTTTGCCATGCTCGAAGGACGTCTGGATCTGCGGCGAGCTTTCTCTGTTCTTCAGTGACTGTCGGATATCAGCGATGATGAGGCATGAATTCTTGAAAGGAAGGCATACGTTTGAAATTGTACCCTTCCGGTCCACCAAACTCAGCAGCAAAGGGCGGTAAGATGTAGGTCTTGTTTCGATACCAGGTGTAAAGCTCCGAGACATCATTGACGATGTTCGGGGCTATTTGGATGCCGCTTGCTGCAAACATATCATCAACAGTAGTCCCAAAAGCAATTGATGCAAAGTCACTCACAGCCGTATCCAAACAGAGCAACCCGCTTATCCTTTAAATCGATACTTCTGTCCCACGTCCAAGGATGAACGATCTGACCCTGGAACTCCTTCACCTCCTTCGGTACTGTCGGGTCTCTAGAGCATCGAATCAGCACAACTCTCACCTTCTCCCTCGTCACATCATACTAACGCCAACGGCCCACCAGCATCAACAAAAACATCAAACCGCTCCTCTCTCTCCTCACCCCTCTCCAGATCCTTAACCGTCAACGTCCACTTCGCCTCTTCATCCTTCCATTCCGCCTTTGCAACCTCCTGTCGAAATTTTATAAATCGATGATACCCATTTTCCTCAACAACAGTCTTCAGATAACCCCAAGTCTCTTCCGCCGTAGGGAAGAATTCCGACCAGACGTAGGGACGCCAGGAGAACATGTACATGGGCGCGGGGACGTCGCAGCGACAGCCGGGGTAGCGGGAGGTCAGCCACTACAATCACCTCTGTTAGTAAAAGAACGAGAAGCTGGAATTTCAGTTTGGAGGACAACGTACCGTTCCGCCGATATCTTCATTTCGATCGAAGACCACGATCTCGATGGTCTCTTCGACCTCTTTCTTGCCTACAATCTCTTCGAGCCAGTGGAGGAAGTTGATCGTGCTGATTCCCGCTCCCAGGATCCCGATTCGGATTGTGCGGCGGGAGCCATAGAATTCTTCTTGGATGTCAATTTCAGACGGGTGGTTCGGGTCGCGATAGATGAATGCCGGTATGTACGCCTTGGCGGCTTCGTGCGAAGGCGGTTTTGGAGGGATGAAGGGGACTTTTTCGAGCATCTTCGCGGGTTGTTTAGGCGGTGGGAATGTTATTATTCGAAGTAAGAAAGAAGTCTTGGCCATTTATATACTACGACCTCACCTCACCTCACCTCTTGCTGAACCTCTCACCTTCCAGCCCCAGACAGCACTACTGCAATTCACAGCTAAGACCTTAGCGAAACTTAGACGCGAATGCTTAAGCTGACCCTAGGTGTCACATAGGCGGGATTCCCACGTGAAATAGCCTCCTACATTCCCTGATTAGGAAGAGTCTGAGGCTGAGAGCCGCGAAGGATTCGTCCTGCAGCTTGGGGCAAGGAATTGGAATTTCCAAGCTTAGTCGTTCTTAGATTGAGCGGATTAGAAAACGACAGAGGTAAGTGTCACGCTCGGTGACGTTTTCCGCGTGATTTGTATGGATGAGCAGTGATCAGACTAGAAGGCTGCGATTTGTATTCGTTGAGGACTTGTTGGAGCATCGAGCGCGACAATTACTGAGCAACGATTCGCTTGACATCTCACACGGCATGTTTGAGAATGTCAATTAGATCTCGAGGTTGACATGTGGGGCTGCTGAGGCTGAAGAGGGTTCGAGACTGCGGCTGAGGTTCAGTCAATGGTAGCTATGTATCATTAGCCTTTCTCGTTTAAGGCTTAACAATACATACCATCGCTCCAGGAGCTCTCATTTGTGCCAACCTTTCACATCTCTAATCATCCCTCTCATACTTTTTACAATAGCGTGCCGTCCATCATAAACAGGGTATATGACAACCAGTATCAAAGCAAACCATTGCCAAACCAACGACATTGCGACCCATCCGTCGAAGAAACTTCTCGTAAAGATCCAGTCTCTGTACAATGGCAAAGGCCATAGAAGTATCGTAACACAGACATTGACAATAAAGAAAACAACAGCAATCGTTCGCCATTTCTTGATATGTCGGATCGTCTCCTCGCCGAAGGGATGGACGACATTGTCTAGATCTGACGGGTCGTTTGCGCGAACAGAGGTTGCGGGAGATGCCTCGCTTGTCGGACTCCAGACTTCGTAGGCGACTTTCTTCTCGGCGTCCGCGTCGGTGGGCACAGAGTTGACGGCCAATGTGCTTGGCGCTGTGCTGGGAGACGGCGTCTTGTCTTCGATGAGGTCGATCTCTAAGAACTCCCGCCAGTCGAACTTGGATGGCTTGATCAGTGAGATGATGATTGAGTAGAGCAGTGGCGAGAAGAACGAGGTCGTTGCGCCGTAGAGACCTGGCAGCTGAAGCTGTGTGGTGTTGATGTTGATTGCTCCACCCCATTTGTACGAAAGACCCAGCCAAACTCCAAGACCGGACAGGAGACCGAGTGTAGGAGCAAGGAAGGCTGCCAATTTTGTTTGACGAGACCAGAGGATTGTGAGCATCATTGGAAAGATGCCTGGACATGCGATGATTGGGCGGAAGTAAGTTGCCCAGTTGTTCGTCGCGCCAGCATACTGCAGCATGATCGCAAAGCCAGCCATGAAGCATCCGTGGAAGACGACTCCGAGATGACTGATTTTCATAATCTTCCTGTCGGATGCTTGCGGATCGACATATGTCCGGAAAAAATCCAGAGATATAATGCTGCTGACAGCAATCATGGACGAGGAGACAGTACTGGTAATGGCCATGAAGATGAGGACGAGGAGACCTGCAGTCGCTCCATCACCAAGCAACGACTTGAGAACGTATGGCATGACCAGTCCGGAGTTGACTTGCTTCAATGTGAGTGTATCCGGATACGCGACCCAGACTGGAGTCTTCTCGACGGCACGAGCCGAGAGCCCAATTATTGTACCCGTACACCAAGGTATCGCGATGATCACGATCGAAACCAGGTCATACGCTGGCACCGTGGCTTGGACTTCAGAAGCGAACGACTTCTGCCAGAAGGCAGTATCCATGACCACCAAGGCCAGGTTGCCGAGCTTCAAGACGAGGCCGAACAGGATAGCCGGTTCAGATTTGAATGATAGAAGCGAGCCCTTGTAGTTGCCAGTGATGTAGTCATCGGCGGCGATGACTTTGTTGTACAATCCAGACGGCCCTCCGATGTGAGGGCTTGTGATGACTGAAAGCGCGAAGTAAATGAGGAGGATGAGGGCGATCGTGGTATGCACGAAGTCGGTCAGGAAAGTGGCCTTGAGCCCTCCGACTGCGGTATAGAGAACGACTGGAACCTGTTGTTAGCTTCACGACTTGGATCAACCTAATGGGTAGCTGGCTCACCTCCCGCAGGAATCAGAATAGCAGCAGCGATCACATGCATCCCCGTCATACCAGTCACCAGCTGAGATCCCGCCAAAATCATGCTTCCACATCCGAAGACGTTGTTCACCAAATTCATTACAATGAATGTGATGTGAACCAGATTGCCGTATCGTCTTCGCATGAACTCCATCGACGTATGCGCGTATGGAACTCGCAGCTTGGCAACAATGCCCAGCACAGCCATGAGTGCGATCTGGAAGGAGAGCCCGCTCGCCCACCAAATGGGTAACGCGACACCCCATTTGTACGTGTATGCCGCAGAGAAAACACTTTCGTTGATCCACATCCAGCTGGAGAAGACGGCTGAGCAGGTCAGACCTGTGCCGACGGAGCGATTTGCGACCATGAACTGAGAGACTGTCAGGGGGGCTTGGTGCCTTTTGCTCGTGGAGAGATACTCACCATCTCCGACTGGTCAGAATCTTCCGACAGATACCTCTTCTGCATCCGTACAGCTGCCAAGATGATCAAGCAGAAGAGGACCGAGAGCCCACAGATAACGCCATAGCCGTCGGCCTGGGAGAGCAGTTGGACTGCCATCTTCTCAGCCTGCAGGATGCGTCCTCTCAATCGTTTGGTGTCAATGCTGGCAAACAGAAGTCTCTTCCTAAGCACTGCGACCTCCCGAAGATATATCTCATGCAGAGATCTATAGTCAGCATGAGGTGCACGCCCATGCAGATTCGGTCATCGCGGCTTGTCATTCATGTGCAAGAAACCCACCCTCAACGTGGTGCCCACGCCGACGGCGAGCACAGGCGAGGTCGGAAACATCCTTCGAAGATCCAGTATCCACTATTCTGTGGTCAAGATGTGCTCTGATTGCTGGGCAAAGCTTGAGGGCCTGCTTCTGTCTTGCTTGAGGATGTTATGGACCCGGGTTAGTGGATTGCGCCATGCGGCAGAAACAGCACGCGAGAGCTTTCTCCAGATTCAACGTCGACACTGCGTTTTCAACGGAGCTGAGCCCGGCTATGAAAAAGCCATTGCAATATATGAGAAGGGTAGAAGGGCACAAATCATGTGGCAAGACAAAGATGGACGAGAGTGGCCCAAGGAAGGCAGATGAGAGCCTTGGGCATAGCTAGCTGCCCACGAAGCTTGCATGTGACAATCGTGAGGAAGCTATTTCCCCGTCCCCGGTGCGTTCGAACAATATCGAAGAACTCTTTCGCACTCTGCTGGAGTGTAGCTGGGCCTCACAGAGTAATCATGTACCTGTGGCCGTAGGCCAAGGTATGCCTCCTGGTCTCTTCCACTGGCTTGCTCTTCTCAACCCTGCGTACATCGTCGCGTATTGCTCAAGAGCTGTGCTCGGCTCTTCTGGTACTAAAAGCAGATCTTCTGTCGACGAGCGGAATCGCGATCGCCTCGATTTTTTGGTGGTTTGCCTTGGTCTGTGGAATGTCCGGGATCGACTCAGAAGCAGCTGCACGACAGAGCGGTCTTTGTGAGATTTTCAGTGATAAATATATGTCAATACGTAGTCCATAAGGATCGCCACTCTTAATGACCAGCTGTTGTGGGCATTTGAAGTCCGTTGTAGAGTGGTTGTCGAGGACGAAAACGCGCCGTGCTGTGCTGTCGCGAAGTAATCTCACGTCGCTGCGGATGTGGTACTGGATGCCTGAGGCTCAACGCTCGAACCAACTTGATGGCTGACGGCTCTTCCTTCTAGCTCTCACCACCCTCAATCCTCCCCTACAGACACCGTAACATGAAGCTACAAGTGCTTTATTCACCACGCCCGGACCCGTGCCTGAGCTTGCCTGCAAACGTCTTCCACGACCCCATCAGCAATATGCTCGACGATCGATCTGCCAGAGCGTACATCTCCAAGCCGCGACTGTATCAAGAGACGCAATCACACCGCGAAAACATCTCGACATTTTATTTGTTGGTCCGCCGGAACTTATCGCGAGGACAACGAGACTTGGGGCGTGGACACCCAACAGATCGCACACTTCGCTGCTGTACGGCTAGTCTCATCGCCCTCGGCGTGTAGCCTCCGTGGACATCCTCATTGAGCACGCGTACATCTGAACTGAAGCGTTCTGCGCTACTCCAACAATTGACATTTGTTGTCACTGGGAGGAGCGTACATGCTGCGGAGAAACATGCCAAAGGCAGCTCCTCAGCTTCCTGATCTGCTGTCAGGTCTTCCGTCAGGGGTGACTCGTACGCCCCCTGAGCTCTTGTGTTGACAGATTCTGCGAACAGGACTCTGAGCGGCGGACACCCTTGGCCAAGCGTTGCGAGGACGCTGAATGAGAACAATGAGAAAGCTGACCAGTTCCCCGACTTCCGACATACTGACTATTTCACGACAGTACACAACGATCGCAATATGACTGCGGTGGCTGCCACAACTGACACTACAATCACCAGTGGCACTCTCGTCTCATCGAACGCAGACTATCCGCTTGGTGCTCTCATCAAGCTCTCGCCAAGTCTACCTGAAGAGTAGCAGGGTAACACAACCGTCTGTCACATTCCTCAAGAATCGCCGCCTTTTCCGGCCCGAGAATCTGTTTCCACAAGATCGCCTCGCATCCAATTCTCTCTAGCAAGATGGCACTTTCGACTGCTGAGATGGCTTCATGCTTGAGAGGCGTGTCTGATCGTGCGACTTTGCCAACATGGCTTCCAACTTGGAAGATGCCTGCGTCGACTGTGCAGCTGAGTAGACATTCGCACTCGTGATCCGCTTGTAGAGACGGTAGGCTTCCCGACAGACGCGATCTATTGTGAGATCAAAGAATAAGTTCCAGACCGAGGCAGAACATGTCTCCATTCGTGGCCGCGCCAAGGCCGTAGCTAAATTGGACATAGGCAGACGAAGGGTTTGATTGGGCGTTGAGTGAATCCTTCAGCACAGACCCCATCAACATTCCACTTCGCGTCTCCCTTTCAGTTTCTCTTCTTCACATCGACAGCATTTCCGGCAAAGCAGGCGCCGTCCACTTGGGTTTCACGATGTCGAACGCTTCGGCAACAGTCGCGCTCCCTACTGGTATCATCAACGACTTCTGCATTAAGTCGCTGTACGAGGACTTCAAGGGAACAGAATTGAATTCTTGCGCCAACGAAACTAAAGGAACCAAGGACTCAGATTTTGGAACGATTTGCTGCGATGGCTGGATTATCGATCAAACGCAAAATCTCTGGAGCTATCCACGTATCCAGAATGCTTCTATCAACCTTGACAACATGATCTGCTGTGGAGTCCACGGCGACCAACAAGGAGGCATTTCACCGATTATTCCAGCCGACGGATTGACTTGTACGACTGGAAGCGCTACACCTTTGGCCAGCCTCGCTGCTACGAGCATCCAGAACGCGCAACTGTATCGAGCGACGTACACGTCCGCGTCGTTCGGCATGTCAAGCCAAGTTGGCGATTACATCCCTACTCAGACGCCATACTGTTTGTG
The DNA here is from genome assembly GCA_003666085.1 of Pseudocercospora crystallina. Classification (NCBI taxonomy): domain Eukaryota; kingdom Fungi; phylum Ascomycota; class Dothideomycetes; order Mycosphaerellales; family Mycosphaerellaceae; genus Pseudocercospora; species Pseudocercospora crystallina. Next base: position 149,250 of record QQNG01000250.1, read on the forward strand.
GGCTGATACTATTGGATTGAAGATGCACAATGTAACTGTCCCGGCTTTCTCCTCTACGGATTTGCCCTGCCCTACTACGGATGCGGTCGGCTTTCCGATTACGACTGGATCGTGTGCACCGACTGCGACGAGCACGTATTCGTATCCTACGTCTTCTTACTCCTTCAGCACGACTTCGGCTTCCTCTTCGTCGGCTCAGCTTGCCTCAACACCGCAAATCGGCTCACTGTGTCTCGTTGCACTTCTGATTGCCCGATTCACTGATCTCTTCGGGTGATTCTGACCCACATGCCGGACTGCAACCAGGTTCCCACAACCCAATCAACCTCAAGTGGCTTCTTGGGGTCGCAGAGTTGGAAGTTGAATCTTCTCAACAGTTCGACGAAGATTTTGTTCAATTCCAGAAGAGCAACGCTTCGGCCGAGGCACTTGAATCTGCCGAACCCGAAGACGACTTCGATCGTGCGCTCCAGGTCTTTTAGCTTCTCGCTATCTTCACAATCGCCACCATCCGAGACCAGCAGCCATCTTTCTGGACGATAGCAATGCTCATCGGGTCCGAAGAGCGACGGCTCGCGGAACATGGCGTATGTGGACCAGCTGAAGGGTTCGTCAGTCACTTGATGGATGTGTCGACAGAAAATATGCGAGATGGGCTTACCCAATGCGAGTGCCTTCTGGCACGAAGAAGCCTTCGATCGTATCTCCGCCCTTTGGAACCACATTCGATAGCTCGCCGCTTGCAGGAGGCGATAGACGGAATCCCTCTTTGATGCACGCTTGGAGGTACTTCATCGGCCTTGCTTCAGCATCGCTAATCACCTGCCCGGCGATCTGCGTTTCGGCGATCTCCCTCATGAGCTTCTGGTAAGCACTCGGACTGCTCAGCACATACAGCAAGACAGTGCGAATCGTTATAGCCGTTGTATCAGAACCCGCCAAGATCTGCAGCGTAACTTCACTCTCTGTCTGTTCTCTCGACAACCCGTTCCTCAAAAAGGCACCCATCATATCCATCCGATCCACAGTTGGCTTCTCATCCTTCGAACTCTGAGCTGTCCTTGGCTTCCCATCGAACCTCTTATCAACCAACCTCGCTGCCAATTGAGACAACTTGGCAAGTCCCAAGTCATCCCTCTGCATCAAACCCAATATCCGACTCTTCTCCAAAAACTTCATCACTCTCGGCATAGCAGCCAAAGCAATCAGAGCAGTAACACTACTCTCCACTTCATGAATATATCCATACTCATCATTATCATTCTTCAAATCTCCAAACACCTCGCCAAACGCCAAAGCGCTAATAACATCCAACGTGAAGAAATGACTCTTCCTCGCCAAATCCATGGGCCTGAAAACCCCTTTTTTCGGCTCACTCAAATACTTCCTCTCAATCAAATCCACAAACGCGAGCACTTGCTCATCAATCACCCCTTCCATATCTGGATTCTCTTTCCCTCCATATCCTCCCGCTAATTTACTCCTCATCTCCGCATGTGCCTTCTCATCCCGAAGACTCAACGTATTATCCGCCCCGGGCTTGAGACGCATGCCCACGAACCAGTCGGATCGGAGGTACTCGCTGCGTGCGGCTTTCATCTTCTTGTAGACGGTTACGGAAGAGGTGGAGAGACGGCCGGGGGCGATACGGATTAGAGGGCCGTGTTGGGCGTGGAGATGCCCGATGTGGGACCAGGCTTGGCCGCGACATGTCCAGAGGATGTAGGGGAGGGTTGTGTAGTGTGTTAGGGTGGGGCCGGGGATGTCGGAGAGTTTGAGGGAGGTGAGGTAGGTTTTGAGGAGGAGGAGGAGGGAGAGGATCAAAGTCGAGAGGATTGCGAGGTGGGTAGGCGTTATTGTTGCTTCTTCGAGGAAAGACATGTTGGGTGTGATACGTAGTCGAGAAGACGAGGGTTCTCAGGTGGCATACTGACAACATTCATATCACTTGTTCTTGTAATATGCACTAGTTGGCACGGTTGTTGCAGGCTCAACAACGCCATGCGATTGCTCATCTTGGCTCATATCGGGCCCGAAGCTTGATATGTCTCTGTGGCACTCACACTCAGCAGCATGGTCAGCCGGCGGGAAATTCTACAGCCAAAGATTTTGCAGCAATTGAACTTTCGGCATGCCGAGTGGTAGTACAGGCCTGCAGGTCACTGCTTTGGAGAGCTCGAGATTGGAGCCGAAAGCCCGAGGAAGGTGTTTTGTATCGTCGACTCGAAGCTTGGGGGATAGAACAAAAAGCCATGCATTGACGCCGTCTATCCCACAATATTGATGCCGATGCCGATGCTGAATACCAAAACGAATGCAATTGTAACGCCCAAGAAATGCTGATGCCAGAGCGGCCGCTCTACTGCTTGAGGAGCTTCAAGCCTTGATCAATCTCAGCGTTCAAATCCTCGTTCCAAATCCACAACCATCTCTTCGCAACATTCTCAGCAATCTTCTTCCCATCGGATCCAGTCTCAGGATGCTCCATCTCCCACACCTCACCAGCTTCGCGGCTCGTCTCCACGAGCTTGTGAGTGCGCTCGATTCTGACCTTCTCATATGCCTCGAAGGCCTTCTCAATATCCTCGGCTTTCTCGACATTTCCCAGAAGATTACAGAGAACAAATGAATCCTCGATTGCCATTCCAGCACCAGAGCCTTGGTGAGGAGTAGTGGCATGTGCAGCGTCGCCGATGATGGTGGTGTTGCCTTTGACATATGTGCGAGCGGGAAGATGGTTGAACAGAGCCCAGATATCAGTGTTCTGCATCAGACCAATGGCTTTTTGAACCGGTTCTCCAAAATCCTTGAAGTCTTCATTGATGTCCCGGAAATCGGCATGCACGGTTGTCTTCTCGGCATCCCAGGTGTCGCAAGAGCTGAACGCCACGGCGTTGTATGTCTTGCCTTGGTCGACTGGGAAAGTGAGGAGATGGCTGTGATGGCCTAGGAAGACTTGACTGTTCACTGCCATCTCTTCGCCGAGGACCTCAATGGCTTTGTCCATTGGTGTCAAGCCACGGTGACAGTACTTTCCTGAGAAGACGGCGTGGGCGGCTGGGTCTTCAGGGCCAAGAATGTATTTCCTCATCTCGCTGTGAATACCATCCGCGCCGATGGCACAAGAATGGGTCGCTTCGGTACCATCCTTGAACCTGAGGTGGATCTTGCCATCTGGGAGGCTCTCGATAGACGTTACGCGCTTGCCAAAGTGAGCAATGCCCTCTGGAACGAGCTTGATGAGTTCGTCCAGGTAGTGGGCTCGGTGAACGCCACCATGCCCGCCTTTGCAAGGCAGATGACAGAACTCTTCACCAGACTTGTGCTCGGCGCTGTCTTCGCCGTAGCGCATGGTGAAGTAGATGTCTCTATGATCCTCCCAGCCGTTGTATGTGACGACAGTTTTGAAAGCTGCAAGAATGGCCGGATCGATGCCCTCCATGGCTCGCTGCGCTGTTGGACCAAGAGAGACACCAGCACCAATTTCGCCGAAGTGATGAGCTGCCTCGTAGATGGTGACTGGGACATTCTTCTTGATCAGGCCAATGGCAAGGCAGAGGCCGGCGATACCACCACCGACGACTGCGACGTCGAATGGCTTCTGGGTGCTCGTGGAAGACATGTCGATTTGGAAGAGTTACGCTGTTGATGTGCTAGATTTCTCGTAGGTGTCTTCTGTTGATTGAAATTTGCTTTGGCTGATGCTGTTGCTGTGATCGTTGTCGCTGTGCTGTTGGTTCTGGTGCTGCTGCTTTGTTGCAATCTTCCATTTCAAACCCAACGACGGTGCTGTTATATCTTCTTCATCCTCCCAATTACTCGTAGGCTGCGTCATCGTTCTACTATCTGGCCGCATTTCCGCAACACGTCGTAATGACCCTCCTTGTCGGTAACGGACAAAGCTCACAAGCAAATTGATATCCTTGGCGATTGGCCATCGGGATGATCGGGATGATCGGGATGGCTTGAAGGAGCGAAGTTTTCGGATTCGGTTCGACATCCCGATGCTTTCTCAGCAGTCCATGATGGCTTCGTCATCTGCATAACATCCAAGACTGGTGTGTCTAGCAGGGGATCTCGCCTCGGATACGAGTCCTCGCCCGCTCGCAATATTGTGTCTCCATCTCGGGATAAGGGCAAGTCGTTTAATGCATCCGTTTCTACCGGCCAGGAAGGAAAGAGGTGCAAGTAGAGCTCTCGATAAGAGCTCAGCATTCAGGCATGGGAGACAAGACCGAGCCTCATCCTGGAGTTTCACATCGGGTTTCCGAATATGCGTATACCTCATGTTCCTATTAGAGACACAGGTAGACCAAATTTGCGCAGCGCTGAACTTTCAGCAGATCGTGATAACGCCCATCGTCTCAACCAGTTCCTTCACGTCCGTACTTGGCATGTTCAAGGCAAGTGGCTCACCCTCCAAGGCTTGGTTTGAGCGCAGACCAAGATACTTCCCACCTAGAGCTTCAAAAAATGGGGTTCCATACGTATGACAGTCGCTGATCAGTTTGTATGAGTTTGACCCAACATATCTGAGGAGGAACGGCCATGGGGCACCTGCGACTACACAAACCCGATCTCCCTTCTGTGTATTGACGGGTAACCATGCAAGGTCTGCCTTCTCGGTGCATCTGTCGGTGTCGATGAGCCACAGAGATCGTCGTTTGGCCAGTGGACAATCGGACGTGTGTTTCATGAGCCAGTAGATCGACTTCCGTAGATCTTCGTCAAATCGTATCTCAGATTCGTGCTCAGAGGTCCATTGGGAGCAGAATTCTTTGCTAATTGAGTGCTCGCCGTTCGCCGACACGTCGCCACTGCGTTGACACCAGTTCGTAGGGTACTTCAAGAGTTTGACCAGTTGCATGTCTATTTCGTTCTTGCCATGAGACGCGTGGGTCTCGAAGACATCACGATATAGGAGATACCATTCCATGAAAGCTGCGAATTGCTGGTAGCTGCGAGGATCTGCTATTGGCTGACGATTCGCCATTGATGGGAGACTGGGTAGCTTGAAATGCTTTGCTGCAGTGGCGAATGTTCGAGCGCGGATCCTAAGGGCTGCTTCCTGGTGGTAGGGCACTCTGCAGGCAAATTGCGTATCCCAGTCATTCAGGGCTTGACTTGAATTCTCCCTTGTCAAAGCTCGTGTTTTGGTCAGACGGCGACGCTGGAGCGCCCATCTTGTGTACATCGTCTCTTTCGCTCGTGAAGCTGCAGACAGACAGTTGACATTGGCAGCCCATGAGACGACATTTCCTGGCAACGGCTCGTCCTCTGTCCCTACAAGCGCAAGCATGAAGCACGCCGGAAGCTCGCCCGGTTTTCTCTCCATTCGTAGACAGCGTGCAACAAAGCGTCGATACAGAATCGCGGTATCAATGCGGTAGTCTGGTCGCAACTCGTCAAAGTCTTCCAAGCCAAGGGTATTGCGGAGTGCATAAATGCGATCTCTAGGATCTGAGCATTTTCGCGACGAGTAGAGGAGCAGACTAGATGCAACGCCACTGCCGTGAACAGCAGGCGCATACAAGTGACTAGCAGTACTCTTCAACATCGCGCAGCCGCCAGCGTCCACTCGAGCTCGATCCTTGAGATCAGATGGCAGGCTCAAAACCTCGTCCAGTGTTCGCATGAGGTCTAAAGCTCGCCATTCGAAGACATCATTGCAGAAAAGTAGATTCTCGCTGCTCACAATGCCAGGAGAGGTTTCTTGTACGACCCAGAGTCGTTCGAACCATGGCCGGCTGGCAACATCTGCAACCGCGGACAAACCCTGGAGCGCTCTGTCATGAGCACCGTCATCGCTCAGCTCTCCGTCACCTTTGATCCTCTCTGCAATGCGATCAATGCCACAAGTTGACCAATGCCCCAATGCAGATAGCTCTGCAGAGCAAAATCGTACAATTACGTCTGCTAGGGCGTCGTTCTGGCGATTTGGACTTTGTCCAAGCCACACCAACACTCTTGTGCTGAATTGAAAGATGCGTCCAATCATCGCGACTTGCGAGTTACGCTCGTCAATATCATCCTGATTGATGCAGATAGCATCCGCCCAGATCAGACGTGGGCTTTCGAGACGACGGAAATGCCGCAACGCTGAGGCTAGGGACTTCGTGATATTAATGACATCGCCGTTAGGCATGTGGATGGCTTCTGACTTGATCGGCGGCCCCCAAACGTAGGAGATGGCTTCATAGTCGCGCCCAGGTCGTGTGCCATCTTGTGGAGTTAGTGGAAGTCGGATATGTTCCAGGCGGCCTCGCAGTGCATCTTCGTCATCGCCTGGGAGCAGATACAGGACTCGCACCTCATCTGGACCTAGCGGTCGATAGACAAGACTCTTCTCGACTCGAAGTATGCGCTTCGGTTCCGGCTCAAGGTCGATGACCTCCACTGCGGCCTTCCTCTTTCGGCTCCTTCCCGGAGTTGATGGCATTGAGTGCCGTTCTATGTCAGTGTGGCCAAGTCATGCCTGTTCCAGCCATGTTCATGCTCCTGCAGAACGACATCGGCTGCGCATGGCGACGTGTAGTTCAGCTCGTCTTGGCCGTTGAGTGACATCTTAGCCGCAGACCCGATCCGGGATTTGGATGGAGCTGATATGGGTTCATTGCCGATACTACCACGCATGCTGTGATAGTACGAATTCTGCACTCAAGGTACACCAGTCCGTAACCACGAAAATCCTGCAAATGCGATGCGCGATGCAAGAGGAGTGGGAGAAATGTCGAAGAGTTGAAGTCGGAACGAGGCTCGGGTCGGGAAGAGATCGGTCTCGGATGTGCTTGCCGAAACTCAAATGACGAAACGCGACTCGCGCTCCTGCCACGGACGCGTCCTCCAACGACATCACCCATCAACGACATCGCCCATCAACGACATCGCCCATCAACGACATCACCATCAACAGTTCTTCTCACACTCATCGGCCTCAACACATGTGAAGATCAACATGGCCTCATCCGAACAACCGCCGACCAACGGCATCACTCGCGCCAGCAGCTTCTCCCAAGCATCCGAAACATCCCAAACAGCACAAGAGTACATCGCCTCTCAGCTCTCCCTCGAAGCCGATGCGCGCGAAGCCCTCCCATACCAATTTGACACATGCACCAAACCGCTCGGCCCATTGCGACAATCAGTATATGCCTGTTTAACATGTTCGCCTCCACTAGCATCCCCTCATCAGCAATTCACACCCGCTGGAGTCTGTTATAGCTGTAGCATCAGCTGTCATGGTGAGCACAACCTCGTCGAGCTGTTTAGCAAGCGCAATTTCGAGTGTGACTGCGGGACAACGCGGATGAGCAATTCTGGTACACCATGCAATTTGCGACCGAATGCACAAACGGGACAGAAGGGTGGCGTGACGGGTGAGCAGGCGAGGGTGGGCAATAAATACAATCAGAACTTTGAAGGGAAGTTCTGTGGATGTGGCGAGGAGTATGATCCGGAGAAGGAGAAGGGGACTATGTTCCAGTGTCTTGGGCTGGGACATGTGGAAGATGGCGGATGTGGAGAAGATTGGTGGCATCCCGAGTGCTTGATGGGATTGCCGAGGGTGAAAGCTGAGGCGAAGAAGGAGAGAGTTGAGACCGATGTTGGTCTGGAGACCGTCAAGGAAGAGGGTGAGAACGGGGACGCGCCGACTGCCACAAATGGAATACATACGGAAGAGCCTGTCGTAGACGAGGCGCCGCTGCCACCTGGCTTCCCTGCCGAGGATGACTTCGACCATCTCATCTGCTACAAGTGCGTGACCGCATATCCGTGGATTAAGCAGTATGCTGGAACACCTGGATTTCTGCCTGCAGTGCCATCCAATGGAAGCGCTGCGAAGACGAATGGCCATGCTGAGGGGACTTCCGCTGAACAAGCAGAGTCGAAGAAGCGCAAGGCAGAGGGAGAACCCGAAGAGTCGCAGGATAGCCCTAAGAAGGCAAAGTCTGACGAGGATGCAACAGCGTCACAAACGACATCTACGGTACCGGCGACGAACGACACGTCTGCACCAAAGCACACAAGCCTGCCATCACCACCGACAGAGTCCATCTCGCTATTCATGAACGAGGACTTTCGCGACCACCTTTGTCGCTGTGCTGAGTGCTTCCCTCGCCTGGCCAAACACCCACAATTGCTCGAGGAAGAGGACACCTACGAACCTCCTGTCTCCGAATCCGATCATAACGAGAACGCTTCTGTCGGTGGCAGAAGCGCCAACTCAGGGTCCTTGCTCGACCGAGGCGAAGCCGCGCTGTCATCCATGGACCGGGTCAGAGCAATCGAGGGCGTAATGGCTTACAACCACGTCCGTGACAAGGTCAAGGCCTTCTTGCAACCCTTTGCTGAAAGTGGGCAGCCTGTGGGAGCGGAGGATATCAAGGCTTACTTTGCTAAGCTGAGAGGTGACGAAAGCGCAATGAAGGAAGCGAATGCGGGTGCCAGTGATGGTGGCGCTGTGCAGGGCGATGGAAGAAAGGAACAGGATGGGTATTGAGGACCCATATGCTTCTCCTTTGAGATGCCTTTGCATGATTGATTCTGTATGAATAAAAGAGCCGAAAAAATTGGGTATGTACCGAGCAGGACACAGTACTGCGGAAGCATCATAGTATGCCTCAATAGTGGTTCTGTACGACATTGAAAGAAAGGCTTAGGTTGTATGCTATAATTATGTCTGCCGTTTCGGCAAAAGCCTGCGCGTTTGCCGTTGTCACATGCTGCTGCGGCTGCTTCCGCTGACCACTCCGAAATGGGTGGCATGGTGAGTAAGTGAAGCCACCCGGGCTTCACAGCGCATAAGGTCTTCGCTTGCCTCTAACGCTGAGAATGCCCCGGAAAAGTAAGGTGCAAGTAGCTCATTTCGAAGACTTGGATACGGAGAATAGGGGCGAAACTACCGGCTGTGTGCTTAGGAAGCTCAAAAGTTGTCTTCTGTTCATATCTGTCGTTGATCAATGCCACTCGCAAGCAGCTTTCTATCTCCTTCTGCCAAACTTCCTGCCCCCAGCCTTCGAATTCTTGTTCTTGATCTTCAGTGCCCTGAAGTTGGCATGCGCATTCGGATCAACCTTCTTGGGCTTCTTCCTGGAATCATCCTTGTCATCCACCTTCTTGCCCTTGTCTGTGGTCTTCTTGGTCTTCTTCGATGCCGTTGCCTCCGATTTTAGCTCGTCAAGGTCAGATCCAGCATCTCCATCTTGAAGCTGAGTCTCTGCGACACCTTGACCGTCCTCGTCTTCTTCGCTGACGTCGTCCAGCTCGTCGGCTTTCTTCGCCTTGTGCATGACGGGCTTCATCTTCACTCGTCTCGTTGTCCGTTTCTGACCCTTCTTCTTCCAAGGCTTTCGTCCCGTCTCTTGTGTCTCTGAAGCAGATTCTTCATCTGACTCAGGGCCCTGATCCGGTCCAAGTGGCATCTCAGCTGCCTGGCTATCCTCAACGAGAACCTTGGCTGCGTCTTTCTTTGGCAAAGGTTTCCCGCCATTGGCTTCCTCTTCTTCAATCTCGTTCATCACTTCCCACTCATCATCCATGCGCTTCTCCTCGTTCTTCCGTAGTCCTTGAATCATACTGCTCAAGCTCCTCACCAGCCCACCGCGCTTCCTGAACGGCGGTGCTCTCGAAGGCACCTCCACAGTATCCTCTTGTATTGAAGCTAGCGGAAAAGTGCTTCGTCGAAGGAAAGATGGAGTCGCGAATTTGCGCTTCGAAGAGCTAGTTGTCCCGATATCATTATCATCTCGTTTCCTCTTCAAAGGCGTACCGGCGAATGCGTCTAGAAACAGGCGCTTGCTGGAGGACTGTGGTGATTTGAAGTGTATAGGATCGGAGGAAGTGCTCGCGGGTTTGCTAGGTGTTCCCGCCACAAGACCGTTCTTGCTTGGCGATACGGCAACTCGATCGCATGATGGCGTCTCTTCAATCGCGATATCGAATATACCGAGCACTTGTCCATCTTTCTGTGGCGTAGGTCCTAAGGCGTTTCGGATGAAGGCTGGGGTGGGATCGACTTCTTGAACAGGAGAGAGAACCGGTTGCTGCGGCGCCGCATGCTTCAATCGTATCGGCGTCTTCTTGGGAGTGGCCGATAGGACTTTACTCGGATGCTCTACTCGAGGATGTCTAGGCGCGTCTAATCGCGTGCTCTTTCGAGGTATAGTCGCCGGTTGTGTGGGTTTAGGTTTCGGTTCTCGCAGGCTGTTGTATAGCTTGTACTTTGCATCTTGCAAAACACATCAGCACACGCACATGCGTCTCTCGCGTCCGAATCGTTGAATTAATCGTCTGACGTACCTATCGCGTCCTGTTTGATTTCGTCTCGCGTAGGTTTCCTGCCATGTTTCTCCTTGAACAAAGACTCCCACTGCTTCAATTCTGCGCGTAATGCGATCGAATCGACGCTGTTCTCCTTCTCTTCGACCGACATGTTCTCGACATGGATTATTTCGCGAAAATCCTCAGTGTTTACGGGAAATCGAAGTGTTTCGGTCAAGAGCCAGGTTGCCAGGATCGCGGGAGACGCGCCGGTGGGGCAGCGGCTTGAGCTTTCCGCGCCAAACCAAAGAGCATCATCAGTCAGCGCCAGACGTCCATCTTTCATTCACTCACGTCTTTGTCGGCATCATCGGCGCCGGCTGTCTGACAAACAGTACGTAACTTCGCCGAACGTCTCTCGGTATCCTCAGCTTCTGGTACCTCATCTAGCTCGTTGGCGATGAGCAAGCAGCGCAATATATGGAAGCAAGCATCGGCACAGCTTGTGGTCAGGCGCTGACGCGATCCGGAATTGCACCGTCGTGATGACAATATGCGACCACCTGGTATAAAAGGGAGGAATATGTATTCTTATCAGATCTCGTGACAAAAAGCTTCAAGTCTGCACATTGCGAGCTGAACTGAATCCTCCCACGACTTCCACCTGGGACACCATATCTTGCCAACTAAACGCCATGGATCCGACACTCTATGAATATCCATCGCCTCTCGAAGGCTGGGAGGGAGGCGAACCTCTTTCAGAGTAACATTAACGTACAATGAGATCGAACGGAGCTCAATGCTGACGTTTCCCAAGCGAACGCAACGACGATGGAAAATCGCTCAAGAACCCAACTCCAATCAAGCCCTCATCAGCATACACCGAATTCCCCGACCCCCTCGACAAAGGCAACCGCGGCGGTTTCGACATCCACATCTACTTCCTCCAATCCAATGCCACCCAACTAGAATTCGCCAAAGCCCTCCACGAACGTATAAGACGCGAATTTCCGGAACTCAGAATATACCAACTCTTCGACCGGTAAGGCCCTCCAACTGCCCTCACTCTTTTCAAATACTCCAAGCACTAAGTATTTTCTTCAGCCCAATCGGTCCCCACCCCGTCGGCATGTTCGAAGTAAACCTCTTCACTCCAGCCCAATTCGGCGCTTTTATTCCCTGGCTCGTAATCAATCGTGGTCCGCTCTCGGCCCTAGTACATCCGAACACGGGGAATGATGAAAGGGATCATACGCAGAGGGCGACTTGGATGGGCGAAAGGTATCCTTTGCAGACAGGGATGCTGCGAGATGTTGAGAGGTTGAATGCTATAAGGGAGGAGAAGAGGAAGACGGAGGAGGAGGCGAGGAAGAAGAGGGAGCCGAATGAGAATGGAGAGGGGAAGTTGTAAGTCTGATTGGGGGTGGGTGATTATGTTTTTCACGAGGGAGGAATGAAGATGTGGTTATAGCATCAACGATTATGTTTACATTTACATAGATATGCTCTGCACTATCTATCCTCCAGATCACTCTTCCTCCACGGGGTATCTTCATCAGGGTATATGGTACCACTTCTTCTCCTCCACGTCTACCATATCCTCCCTTCTAAGAAAAGTCATAACATCGTAACGCCATTTCGCCATTCAAAAACATTAACTCAAATCAAATCAGTTCGTATGCTGCGGTATAACTCCAGCAATAGCAGCCATGATCAACACATACGCCGCTCCACAGACAGCCCACTCATTCGCTGGCATGAGGTCCCTGACCCGAGTCGTGGCAGCTACCAGAACCGCGCCGACGGTGATCAGGATAGTGACGACTAGCCTTCCAGCCAGGGTTGGAATGATGGCGAAAAGGAGAAGAGGGAGCATGAGTGCGACTGGCAGACATGTCAAGGCAGCGTGTTTCGTGGGGCGGTACGATGTGTCCGTAGCTGATGTAGTCGTGGATGCAGAAGCATTGGTATAGCCCAGTCTGATCAAGTCACCTTCATTCTCCTTAGCCAGGAAGCGCGTCTCCAATTCGTGAACGGGTGCTTCCTTCTCCAACCATTCGCGGTACATCTCGACTTGGCTATGTTCCGCGGGAGTTGAGTCCTTGGTCATTGCAGCGAAGCTCGACATCGCCTTGTTGTACTGTTCCGTCTTCAAAAAGATGCGCCCCAGTAGCGCAATTCGGCGATGATGGATCTCATGGCCGTTGAACAGATCGCCACGTCTTGAAGCGGGAGGGTGCGATTGGCCTTCAGGGACATGCTCCATTTGTGCGACGATCTCATCGATGGTTAGGAGCTGTTCCTCCATCTCCTGGAGCTCGTCCTGTAAATGGAGCAGTAGTCGATGATTTAGATACTCAAACTTGCGGTATAACGGCTTGACGGGACTCTGCTCATAAGATAGCTCACGAGCAAGCATCTCGTAACCCGCAATGGTTCGCTGGCTGAAGTCGGCAGGGGCGTCAGGTACTGCCGGTGGTGCTGTGTGGCCATTCATACTTTGCGGCGGCGTTGGGTACGCCACTGGAGCAGGAGGCGAGGAACGTTGATATTGTTGCATGGCCATTTCTCGAATGTACTGAGCATAAGCACGTTGAGAGGCAGACGAACCGTTCGACGATGCCGATGGAGAGCGATGCTGGCCATACACAGGGTCAACGAGATGCTGCCCATGTTGCTGTCGTAGAGCATCTTGATGCGCCTTCAGCCTTTCTTCCTGCGAAGGCGACCTTTGCGAGGGACGCGATATCCGCGATTCGGATCGTTTACGCGCATCATAGACAACCTCTGAAAAGGGTGGTGGTGACTGGGTGCGGCTTTCATCCTCCTCCTCTACCACATCTCGGACTCTGGGGAGCTTCTTCACTTGGGTCCTGGTCTGTGCTTCCGGGCTGTGGCTATCCCTTCGCATTGATTCAATTGTCGAAGAATAGTTCGGATCATACTTGCGTCGAAGCTCTGCAACGCTGCCTGAGCTACAGCTACCACTTCGAGTGGTTGTTGATGATGGAACCGTGGAGTGGCTGGAAGGCGTTCCGGGCAAGTCGCGTTCACTCGATCCAGCATCAGAAGGCTCATAATGGGAGGACGAAGACGATGATGAGTATACGGACGCGCCATCATGGCCGTCGTGCGAAGAGGCGGAATCCATGTAGTCGAAAATGTATGGCTCCTTGGTTGTTTTGGTAGTCCTTAGCCCGGTCTCCGAGTGGTCTCGGAGAATTTCCCAGTTTCCACTTTGAGCACTCCGGCGGTCGTAAGAATCCTGCGTAATAGTAGTGTTGCTGCTAGAACTCCGATCAGATGTACCCGTCAAGCTCGATAGTACAGACAGCAAGGATGGATTGAACCTGGGTAGCTGTTCGGTCGTTCGTCTCGAGACACCAGCTCCTGGTCGTTTCACAGCTCGCCTGTAACCGACACTTCCGTCGTCTTTATTCTTGCTAATACTCCGCCGCGACACACTTCGATCCCGCTGTCGCCGAGCCTCTGTGCCCGTGGCTACTATCGTCCCAGACTTGCCGATGAGGCTGGATTCCCCAGATTCAAGTATCCTGGCGAGCTTCGGAAAGAAGCGACCAACCTCACTCTCGGTGCTGCGCCGGCTTCTTTGTCCGCCTGACGTTGACCCTGTCTTGCGATTCGTGGAACGTTTCCTCCTCCGTCGCGGCGGTGAGTCTTCGATATCGATCCACTCGACAGTAGCAGGCCGGCGGGATTCTCTGGCTGCGCTCTCAGTCTTGCTACGTCTTCGCGCCAGAGTAGGCCTTCCAGCCTCTTCGTCCGGTGTCGACAATACAAATTTAGGTGTAGTTGGCAGCCCGGCTCGTGCTGTGGTGTCCACCCGCCCTGTCTGTTCCAAAGCGCATGAGCTGTCAGTCGCGGACATGAACGTATGGAGGCTTGCGGAGAGTGGAGCCACGACACGTCTTGTATACATACCATTGTCTGCTTGGCCGTCCAGGATGGCGCTGGAGACTGACTCAGGGCATCTGTAAGGGTAAATGACGAGTAAGAGGGCACATCGCAATGATGCAACTTCCCAGAAACGGAGAAGGAAAGGCAGCTGGCGGGACGTCGAGGGCAGCGATTACGCGCAGCGACAGCAACATCGTCCGAACAAACGACAAATAGAAGATCAGAAATAGGAGAGATGGGTGTCTCACTGCAGCCAGGAAGGCTTGTGCAACTGGTGGGCTGTAGCAGATAGGCTCACGTTCAGGGGCTATAAGAGAGCAGGGAAGCGCCAGTTGCGCTCTCGAGCGTTGGAAGAGTCGGCAGGATGCGTTGGCTGTTGGCGGACCGGCGTGTCGCGCTGCAGATTCGAAGTGCAGATTGCATGCGCGCATGGCAAACATTCTGGTCGTCGTTGGCTGGCCTGCCCGAGGTGTGGTGTATGGTATCCACGCCGATACTCATCGCTTGGAGCGAGAGTGCACAGAAGTAGGACGGCTGCGATGCATGCCACATTCCAAAGAAGCTCGAGCTACAATGGAGGGTAGGGTGGGAGGCGTTGCAACCAATCTGATTCGCGCAGGTTGATCATCGTGTAACGCGCTCACGTGCAGAGCTGTCTCATCTCGCTTCCTTGCACCTCTTTGCCGCAAGCCGCGAGCCAAGTGAATGTCCGGCTTCGCGGAGTTGGCTGTCCCGGCTGTTCCATTATGAAGCCATCATAGCCATCATCGCGTATGCAATTGCTGAAATGATGGGTGTGTCGTAGGAGGCGTGGTCGGAATGGTTCAATTGGAAGGTGTAGGAAAAGGAAGAGTGTTGTAGAAAGGACGGAGACCGTGTTTCAATGGTTCGGGAGTCGTTCTCCACTTTAATCGCTGTATTGAGCTAATAAGTTCTTGGATATGGCATCTTGACTTCGAGATCTTGAACAACACCCGTCCAGTGCATTGCCCATAGATCCTCAGCCCATCATGGCCAAACGAATGGCCCAAAGCGACGTAATCGTCAAACTCATAGTCGGCGCCGGGCAAGCCTCACCCTCTCCACCAGTCGGTCCAGCTCTCGGTTCTAAAGGTGTGAAGAGCATGGATTTCTGTAAAGTACATATCCCTCTCCCCTTCCCAATACCTCCGTTCCTAACACCCCTCCTCTTCTTCCAGGAATTCAACGCCCGCACAGCAAACTACGCCCCCGGAACCCCCATCCCCGCGCGCGTAACAGTCCGCCCCGACCGCTCCTTCCACTTCGAACTCCGCACACCCCCCACCGCCTCCCTCCTCCTCTCCGCCGCCGGCGTCCAACCCATCAAGAACAAACTGCGCGGAGCAGGAAATACCCCCGGTCCCAAATCACGCCCCGGCGGTCTAGGAACAGGAAAAGCGTCATTCCATGGAGGAAACGCGCCAGGAAATGCTGGGTTAGGGTCGGTGGGGAAACCTGTGAGTTTGAAACATGTATTTGAGATTGCGAAGATTAAGCAGGGGGAGACGAGGTTGAGTGGAGTGAGTTTGGAGAGTTTGGCGAAGAGTGTTATTGCGCAGGCGGGGAGTATGGGGATTGTGGTTGTGCCTTGAGGGAAAGAGAGGAAGGAGATGGACAGGAGAAATTTTTCATGGATGCGTAGCGGATCGTGAGGTGCTGTACAGATAGCAGCAGGATTGGCGTTCGGGATGTATAGATACCCTGTGCGGGAGATCACTGTACAGATATATGAGATGAGATGGGATGAAGTCGGGATAGTCGTCTTCACGTGCATGCAAATTGCAGCGCGGTGCTGAGAAGGAGCAAGCGTATGAGCGCGAAGCTTGAAATGCACTCCACTTCGACCGCCTGGAGGGCAAGGAGTGGGAACAGCAAAGATGAGGCGGTGTCGCGTCAGGCATCTTCACATGCAAAGTTTAGCATGAGGCTGGGAAGGCGCACGCGTGACAACGCGCTGACCTCCACTTCAAATGAGCAAGAACGAAAAGGAAGCTTAAATCAACTTCATCCTTTCAACGTTTCATTGCACGCTGATTATGCATTACAAGTATTTACAGAATTCCCCGCCGCTTCAGAGGGAAATACTATGCAGCGTGAGGTCGTAACCCATGTCGCCCCATCTCATCAACAGCCGTCATAAAACAAGGTCACTCAGAGATAGATCTGACGCCGCCCTTTCCCATCTCTTTCTTGACCCATCATCTCTTCTATACCAGGTTCGTTCTATGCATCCATATATGCACATGCTTGCCCACCGACTCCATCGCTACTACTCGGTGCAAACACTCCCATAAGCGAATGTCGCTGTACAAATACACAAAAAGCGAATGTAGGGTATCTTCGAGAAACACTCCAACGATTCAACAAAAGCGACGCTCATCTGCTGGAACAGAGAGCTTGCTCGCAGTAACACTTTACGCCTCCGCCCTTCGTTTCTTTCTCAGGTGTGTATGGATTCCAAAAACTTCGTTGCCGGGTTGAATGAAGCGCTGAAATGCTCGTCAAAATGATTAAATCAGGGCGCCATGCAATGCAGTGATCATCAAATCATAATCGCCGATCGAGTGGCGAATGCGGAGGATCAATTCGGTCGGGTACTTTCGCAGAAACGCGCCTATGCTTTCTGATACTCGTTGTCGGATGAAGAGGCAAGAGTGTCGCCTTCCCAGGAGTCACTGTCGCCAATTGGTGAGCGCATGCCGGTGGATGGCTCGCGGCTGCTGCTCGAGAAGCTCGAGGACGATCCAATGGTCCATTCATCGCTGTCGCCGTGAAGAGCCAGCTCGTACTCGTCCATGTCGGCAAGACCGTATGCGTAAGCCTCTTGCTCCTCTCCTCGCTCTACGTAATCGTAATCCCATCGGAACATCTTGCCAGGCTGCAGGCGTGGCAAGAAGCTACCCTTGGCCACGAAATATGCAATAGAGGCGATGATGCTGCCGCCCACGAGATCCACGGCGTAGTGATGGCTCAGATACATGGTCGCGTACCACATCCAGAGCGTGTACAGGACGAAGAGTGGTCGGAGCTTTGGGAAGGTGTGAGACATGAACAGAGCCTCAATGGTGGCGTTTCCGGAATGCAGAGATGGGAACGCGCCAAACACCAGAGGTGAAGCGGTGAATGTCGAGGTGTAAAGGTCAATGCCGAACAGCTTGTCTATCGCTGCAAGGCCTGCAGGAGAGCCGGGTATTGAGTAGTTGGCGGGAGCAAGGCCGTACATGTTCTCATACCAAGGCGCTGCGCATGGGAACAGGATCTGGATGATCACGCCTGTGATATTCATGTAGCCAAATGCTCTCGCGAAGGTTGGTGTTGTGCCGGGTGGTCCGAAGATGAACATCAGCCCTGAACACACGAACGGCGCACCGAAGTGGGTGATGCCGTAGGGTAGCCATGCTAGCACATCCAGAACTGCGTTCTTGTGTGCAGATAGGATATTGCTCAAATTCGCGCCGTATAGTATGTTCTCCATAGCTGGGAGTACTCGCACCCAAATGCCTGGTCTATACTCTCCTGGGATGAATTGGCATGCGTAGAAAAGGATGAGCCAGCCTGCTATGGGTAGGAATGGCAGGAGGAATTGTCTTGTAATGGGTATTACCAAGCCTGTCATGAGAGCCGTGGCAACCACTGTCTTCATGAAGGGGCCTGGATTCTCGATCATGCATAAGCTGAAGATGCCCAGCACGGCCAAGAAGAGGTATTGTGCGTCATAGTAGCTCCAATGGTGGGTTCGAAGGGCTCGTATCGTGTCGGCGGGGTTTATCGAGGTCTCGAGGGATGCTATTGAGGATGTGGGTGTTTGTCTCGATCGGATCTTTGATCGCGTGCTTCGGAATTTGCGTCGTATGCGGTGCGGTATGTAGATGGGTAGCGCTGGTAGGGAGAATTGTATCCGCGGTAGGGTCAGGAAGCGCGTCGATGAGCCGTCGCCGGCGAGGGAGAAGTATTGGGCCCGCATTGCGCGTGGTGGTGGTGTCGTCGAGGAGCTGGTGGTCGTGTTCGGGGTGCGAGTCGACTCGGGGGCGTGGCAGCTTTAATGCAGGATTGGGTGGCCCAGCTGCACAGCCGACTGCGGTTGACGTCGTACAACGTACAGTGGGTGTTGGCGCGGCGACTCGACTCACTCGACTGCAGGTTGAGCACACGACAGACTGCCAGATGCGCAGGGCGAAGTGGTGTTTTAGTTAAGTTGTGCTGGGAGAAACGCTTTCGTCGTGTTCGGATGGGCGATCGCGTGGTGAAAAGGGCCCGCTGCTCATCAAAGCCGTTGCCGCCAACTGAGATTGCTGCGCGCTTGGGCCAAGAGGAATGGAGCCCGGTGTCTTCGTCCCGACCAGCACCGCGTGCGGAAGGATGGGCGTTTCTGGGTCTTCAGCTGTCACATTCAGCGCAATGCCATGTATCAGAAACAGGTGCAATGATACTGGCAGAGCAGATGGTTGCACACAGAAAATGAAGGGAACGGCCGTGTTACAGCATCAGACAGGAAACGGGCGGCGTCTTATTCATCATCATCATGGCATTCTCACTCACACTCACGCATAACCTACCCGCGCACATGCGCTGCGGTCTGCACGGCTTCTTGGGACATCGGCACGCCGCGAGCTTGTGGCCTGTGGCAGCCTCTGACCTGGCGTCTTGATTGGCCTTCCGCGGAACCAGCACAACCCTAAACATCCAGTGCTGTTCTGCGAGAGCTGCTGGGACGCCTCCTGCACATGCTAACCATGCTGCATTACATCAGTGTAACCGCAAGTCGTGTGCTCACCAAGAACCGTGTCATCGATTGCTTTGCATGCGCTTTTTGCACGAATTTCTCAATCAACCTCGCTGTTCTGTGCAGTCCTCCTGTCTACGGGTAGAGTCTACGATGTTCCCGACGTGTCTATCGCTATAGGCACACCCCGGCCACACATCACTGAAATTTCTTGGCTAGCCCGTCTTCTGCGCCGGAGGTTACGGAGAGCGAATATCCCGAGGAGCAGTGGATGCAGGAAGCTCTTTGTGCTCCAGTTCACACCACTGACAGCTGAGAGAGAGAGCGCGCTCGGGAAGACCGGAAGCTGCTTGGAAGCGGTCGCAGCGGAAGCGCATCTCACAAATCTCACCACACCCCGTTGTCCGTTGTCCGTCCGTTGTCAGCGCTTGGCTTTGCTCTGTCATGCATCAAATTCCTTCCCCAGGCTTCCGCTTTCCAGCTCGCATCCAATACGACCTGTGCAAGCGAGTGCGAATCCTACTTTCACTACCACTACTGAAGCCATGGAGCGCTACAAAATGCTCAGCCGAGATTGATGAGTATTTGTTTCCTGCTTGAGGCTCCTTGTGCGCTGCTACTGTTCTAGCTTCGCAGGCGCAGTCTTGAAACACGACCGTGACAGAGCTCCGTCCAGCAGCAATGCCACAATGCCGAGCGCCCTGAAGATCTCAGGAACAATGCCGGGGATCCTGCGAGAGTGTGAGCTGCATTGCCCGTGGATAGCCAATAGTCAATATTCCGGAGCTCAGAGCATGCAGCATTGCACTTGACCAACACTGAGGCATGGTCAGCCGTCATAAGCAGCAGCTGTCACTATTAATGACGGCCTTCTCGCCGTCGGCATATCAAAAGAGATCAGTGCCGCGAAGGTTCGTCGATGCAAGTGAATGAAACGCAGACTGTGACGATGGGAGTCCGTGTGGAGTTTCAGTGAGAGGTCTCGACTTCGTGCACTTCCTCGGACGGGTGCGGGGAGGAGCTCTGAGCAGGAAAGCGTGAAGAATGGAAGGAAGTCCGAGTGATTCGACTGCACGCCCAACAATGTTATCGACGAAAAGAGCAAAGTCGATGTTTGCGGTTTTGTGTTCACGGCGAACTGACTCTCTGTAGGCGTAGGAGCGACTGCCACAACCGAGTTCTCTCATCATCTGGTGGGGTCTACTGCTGATGCCCGAGCTGAGCTCAGTGAGATCTCAGGGTCTGCGGGCTGCTGTGAAGAACAATCCAGGTTGTCAGACCCATTGAAACCAGGTTGCTGCGGCGAACGAACATGTCCAAGGTGATTCAGGTGTTTGTTGCCTTGTGGACGCCCCTTTGACGACCAAGAAACGACCTCTGTTGTTGACAGCCTCTCGGGGGCGATACAAGCACCACTTACTCCTCCTCTCGAGAGTTCTATCAAACACGGTCAAAAGGCGCGTGCGACCATATCAATGTTTCCAAATGGCTCAGAACAATAATCTCAATCCGAACAACCAAGGCTCGCCTTCTCATAGCCGGCACACGAGTGGATCTTCCCTTGAAGGCAACTACAGCACGACATACGGGAGCAAGAATCCAGACTTGCGCATGATGAGCATCAGCTCCATAGTGGCTCAGCCACGAACTCCAAGTAGCACTGCTCCAAGGCTCAGAGTGGCATTCGGGCGAGAAGTCAACTTCGACCTCCCAACTCAGGAGCCTTCGCGCGAAATGTCCGGCATAGAATACGACAAACCCAACGCCGCGCAGCAAGACACACCACAGAACGGCAGCGAAGATTGCTCCATGGCCTCACCCTCCGCCTCAGAACAGTACAGAACACCTGACATGCCTTCCCAACAACAACAACAACATCCATCCCTCCAACGCAACGGCTTCCCCATAGACGCCACTCCCTCTCCCAAAACACCCCCAGACATGGACCTCTGGTACAAGAAACCCAGTAGTCATGCAATGTACCGCGACCATTCAGCAGCATCCTCTCAATTCGAAGAAGACACCGCACGAGCCAGGCGCGTCTCACGACAGAATTCTTACCATGAAGATGAAGATGAGCCGGAACTGAGGAGACGTACGCCAGTCAGAGGGGACGGGGGTTTGCAGCCTTACCAGCAGGAACAGAGACAGAGGGAACTTGCTCAGGGATTAGCACCGGCTTTGGGATTAGCTAGGCAGCATGAGTATGGTAATGGTAGTGCGAATAATCATCAGGAGAGGAGAGGCAGGCCGAGGAGGAGATATGCGAGTATGCAAGATGATGAGGATATGGATATGGAGATGGGGGAGAGTAGTGAGGCGTTTATTCAGAGGTGAGCCGTGATACGACACAAGTCGTAATGTAAGAAAGCTCTATATCATAGCATCGGACTCGAACAATCCACTCTACACAATAAGAATCAGCGTTCATCCTGTTCAGCTCGTGGCAGTCTATGCGATCATACATGTTATTCATTTTCAGACAGGCCTGGCCGTATGCTCAATGGAGAGGAATTCCAAGAACAAACCAAGACTTGGTTCAGAATTGCGAGATCCTCGGCATGAGCCGCTAGCGCCTACGTACGTGAATGGTGAGGCCACATGTGATCCAGCCGGGCGTCTCAGGTCTTACATACTCCGTGGAGTCTTTGAGGTGTGTAATGGTCCTGTTAATGATCAGCACCAGGCAGGATGCACAGCTGTTTGAGGCCGTGGGCCGTAGGGAGTAGGTTTTGGTGATGCTGTCTCACAACAGCAGCGTTTTCACTAAGTATGTTCATTCCATGCAATCGATGCCTGCTACCGGCCTGTTCGATATCTACTGCAACTCGCACCAGTCATTGCTCATTCATTGAGTCATCCTCGTTCTCTCCATCCATGATTGTCCTGAACTCATTGATCCTGACCAGGAAAGCCAAGGCATGCAACCTCACATGTCGAGCAACTCCTCCGCAAAGTCATCCAAGTAGATGATCCTGAATCGACCATCCCAAGCCTGCGTCCACATGCTCTTCGAGTAACTCTTGCTGATGTTCTTGCTCCAACTGACCAACTCAACAGCCCAACCTTTCTTGAGCGCACGCTCAACCATAGCCATGAAACCTTCCGAATACTCCGCCGCAGCGGCATCTCCCGTCGCCAATACTATCGTCGACGGCGTCTCATAATCGATGATCGATTGCGCCATCTTCAAATGTAGAATCTCGTCCACGCCTTGCTCGACATTCTTAGGCTTGTCGTATTGCTTCGTGTACGTTTCCGTGCCACTGCTGCTTCTAACATTGCCAAGAACCGAGAAGACGGGCGGTGAAGTGGATGTCTGTTGCATGGTGTTGGCAGGAGGCGCTTTCGCGCGAGTGCCAAAGCGACGTGCATCCTGTTCCTTGAAGAAAAGCTGGCGTTCAGTGAGTTCACGAGCCTTGTATACCTTTTCCAAGATATTCATCTCGTAACCAACGGCCTCTGCCTTATCAAAAGCAGGAAGCCAAGGGTAAGAACCGGCCAGAACGCGCTTGGCGACTGGTCGGCCGCGTTCCATCAGAAGGGCCAAGCCATCAAAAGAGAGAGCGGCTGGTGGTAGATGATGCAGGGGGTGTATGCCTCGCGACTGCTTCAACTGGTCCATGAAACCGATGAAGATGTTGCTGGCGTCGACAAAAACGTGGATTCCAGTTGGGTCGTTGCTGTGATTGAGTGTCCGCGCTGGTGATAGAATGTGTCCCCGGTTGGCTGGGAACGTGTTGAGAAGTTTCATAAGCAAAGCGTAATGCCGATCTTCGCCTTTTCGAATGATCATGGGCTCAATAGTCTGTGGAGGGAAATTCTTCTTCTTTGGAGTTGGCGTCGGCACGGACTGAGCAGCAGTTGCTGCGAAAGGCGACGGGGTACCGGGGCCCATGCCCTGTGATGCCGAATGGTAATTTTGAACATGCTGCTTGCCATTGAGCATGGGCTGAACCGAAGACGGGACAAGGTTCAAGCGATTGTATTGCTGTGGAGTCGAGAAGTTCAGTGACTTCTGAACTGGCTGAGTCTGAGCTGGCTGCTGCTTTTTCGGCTGGGTGGGCGTCGCAGGAGCATTGGCAGACTTGGAGCGAGATGCAGAGGTGTTGGAAGTGGCCGTCAGAGGGTCGGTGCCGTTCTTGATGGTAGCAAAAGCGGCGGCCACAGCATTGACGGCTTGATTGGTCTTGTCCTCATCTTCAGATGTTGGTGCATCTTGTGCCATATCGTCGGGAACAGCATCTGCGTTGCCCTTTCCTTTCTTCTTCTGTGGGCTGTGCGAAGAGACAGCCTTGGAGCCAGAAGCATTGTGAACGGTATACTCGATAGAAGCGTACTTCCGTGGACCACCGATCGGACCTTGGTCGGGAGCGGTCTTCTTAAACGTCTCTGAGAACTTGTGCTCCACCGGTGGCACAGGCTTATCCGCGTTCTGCTTCCTCTGCTGTGCCGCAGCTGCTATGTCAGATACATATTTCTGAGGCAAAGTTCGCGTGGCACTCTGCCAAGCAGAAATCGAGCCCGAATTGGCTGCGCTGCCCTTGACATGCGCCGAAGCCTTCCGTGCTGGAGTGTCCTTGGCGAACGTGCGGTCTGCCTCCGACTCTGATACGCCTCCAGGCCGTTCGCCAAGTGACATCTTCTTCAGTGCTTCCTGTGCTTTGCGCTCCTTTCTCCTCATCTTCTTCCGCTGAGTCTTTGTCAATGCCTTCTCTTGAGTCTCTGCTGACGAGCCCAGCGCCGAAAGTGTCTCGCCATCTGTCGTGTCGGATATCGAATGCTGCTGCTCGCGGGAAGGTCGACCCTGACTGACAACGTACGTGGCGCCATCTGAGGCATAATCGTCCTTCGTGATGAAGATGCTGGAAGCGGGCTCGTTGCCAGTGCGCGGGACATCGGCGCCCTTCGACAGAGGTGGAGTACCTAAGAAATCGAAGACTTTGGAGAAGTCACCTAGCGCCGCGTTAGTGGCATGGTCCTTCGCATCGACGCCAGCATTCCGCTGGTGCGACTCCAGGTTCACGTCTCCAGCAGCATTGACGTTGGCGGCGGCGGCAGTGGCAAAGGCAGCGGCATCCGGTTTTGGGTCACTGGTGGCAACAGTGGAGGCCAGGAAATCCAGGCAGTGCGAGAGGTCCCACGGCTTGAGCTGCGTCGTCGTCCCCATGTACTGGAGTCGGGTACGTGCTAGACCGCTGCACGCAGGCGTGAAGTGAGTGTGTGTTTGTCCTGCGGATCCAAGTGACGGCGGCGTTGTTGATAGCGCGGTGTTGTTTCGGTCAAAGATGGTCCAAAAGTGAGGTGTTGGTGAGCGATGGGAAGCAGATGAGCTTCAAACGTGTTCGCATGACTTAACAAATGGTGCTAACGATTGAGCGGCAACTCGTCGAAGAGTCGTGTTGGTGGTCGAGGTCGTCGGTCGTTCAATGCAGTCATCGAGGTGAGACATCAGGGTCCAAGCTCCGCCTTGGCGGCAAGAGCCGGGTTCCACCATTCACCGACATTGGAGGAGCCACACAGACCTCTCCTCAATTGGGAAGTTACCACTTTCACGAGACGAACAAATGCATGTGATCGTTTCATAGCGCGTATGGAGATCTTTTGGCGCTCACTTTTCTTCTCGTCACCTCATCCCACCTCTCGCCTTACGAGACACGGCAATTTCAATCATGTCTGCTGATTTCTGGGCCGGATATGTCTCTGGAGCAATAGGTAGGCTTCATGTGCATTCATGTGCTTGACTACGTACGAAGACTAATTCCCAATAAGGCATCCTCGTCGGCAACCCTCTCGACATAATCAAGACTAAACTCCAAGCTGGCCCTTCCAAAATATCTCCTTCTTCCACTCCAGAAGTCTCTCCTAACAGAAACTCAACTCCTCAATCCCAAACTCGCTGGACACAATTCGCCCGCGGCTCAGCTGCCCCAATCCTAGGCTACGGTGCCCTCAACGCCCTCCTCTTCGTAACTTACAACCGCTCTTTATCCCTCCTGCAAACCGGCTATCTCTCAACCCTCCCTGGCAACCTTGAGTCCCCTCCGTCCTCCCTCAACCTGTTTACTGCTGGAGCACTAGGAGGTCTCGCAACATTCTTCGTCTCAACACCCACGGAGCTAGTCAAGTGTCGAGCACAAGTCGCTTCTCCACCACTTTCTTCCTGGGCTGTGACGCAGGAGATCTGGAAATCTGCTGGTGTAAGGGGGTTGTATTTGGGAGGGAGTATTACGGCAGTGAGGGATGCGGTTGGGTATGGGTTTTACTTCTGGAGTTATGAGTTGAGCAAACGTAGCTTAGCGAATCCTGATGACTCGCACACACAGGAAGCGCTGAAGGTCTTGCTTTGTGGAGGCTTGGCGGGCGTCGTGACCTGGGCGTCGATTTTCCCGCTGGATGTGGTGAAGACGAGGGTACAGACTTGGGATTTGATGGGCGCTAAAGCGAAGGCAGTTGGAAATATTTCGCCAGCTACGGTTGCAATTAGTGAGCCGTTGCTGCCATCGTCAGCTTCTGGGGTGAAGGATGCTGTTTTGAAGCGGCCGTCCACATTCGCTATCGCTCGAGAAGCGTATAGATCGGAAGGCGCAGGCGTCTTCTTTCGCGGTTTGGGTATCTGTAGTGCGAGAGCTTTCATCGTCAACGCTGTTCAGTGGGCTGTTTACGAATGGATGATGAGGGTATTAGCAAGCTCATGACGAGACGAAACCACGAAGGCAGGCTCAACACCTGCTCACAACCATAGACAAGACAAAAAGAAATAGACATAAGAGTTCTCTCATCAACCAGCCATGAAGAAAGTGCTACCTAGTCTGCTGCTACCTATCAAAGGTACGCAATCCAAGCCCGCCCAATCCACAATTCTAGCCAGTCAAAGCGAGTAAGCATTTCTTCAGTTGAATCTCCGCTCCATTTCGAAACCCGTGAAAGTCCCATCTGCAGTCGATGTGCTGTTGCTCGCCCATTAGTTCCTGAGAGTCGCTTGCCCGAAAGAAGCAGCTATGGTACAATGGGGCTAAGCAAGAGCAGGCTGAAGCTTTTGGTTTGACGACGTAATGTCCGGTCGTCCAATGCAAGAGTTCGTCGCATGAGTAGTGTACAGATCCAAGGGCCGGTTAGCCTGGTGTAGCAATCCAGCCCGAGGTCGTGGTCGCGAGTCGTGGTGTAATCGTAGAGTAGTGCAAGGAAAGGGTCGATCTAGTTGCCGATATGGTCGTCGGACTGGTGGGTTGATGGTCGGTCGCTTGAGTTGCTGACGACTTTACATCATCTGCTCCTGGAGGCTGCCAGTTGGCTCTTGACCCTCCATGGCTCCACCGCCGCCGGGGAGCTTGGCATAGTCGAGACCAAGGTTGCGTTGACCGTACAGGTAGCCCTGGAACTTCTCGATGGAAGTGGCAGCGTCGCTCTGCTGAACGAACTGGACGACGCCCGAACCGCGCGAACGCCCGTTAGGCTCGTACTGAACCTCAGCCCGCTCGACTGGTCCGATGGTCTGGAAGAGCTCAATGAGGTCGTCGTTGGAGGTACTCCATGGGAGCTGAGATGTGTTAGCAATGTACTCAAAAGCAGGGTGCGCAAGTGTACTCACGTTCTTGACGTGAATCGTCACGCCGGGCTCGCCGCCAGAGACCACGCCGTCGGTGAAGTCGTTTGGTGGAACGATTGGGGCGTAGTTGCCGCCACCGCCGCCTCCATATCCACCGCCTCCGCCGTAGCCGCCGCCTCCGTAGCCACCTCCGCCGTAGCCACCGCGGCCTCCGCCAAAGCCTCCACGGCCACCGAAGCCACCGCCGCCATAGCCGCCTCCGAAACCTCCACGTCCGAAACCGCCACGACCTCCTCCGAAGCCGCCGCGGCCGCCGAAACCTGAGCCTGAGTTGGCGTAACGATCTTCACGGACTTCAAGCAAGCGACCCTGCCAGTCGTAGCCGTTGAAGTTCTGGATGGCGTTCTGTGCATCTTCTGGTGTCTCGAATGCAACGATACCGGAGCCCTTTGGGTGACCGTCTGGCTGCATGTGCACGTCTGCGCGGATGACGTTACCTGTGAAGTTGTTAGCTGCTGTCCATGTGTCTTCTTCATGTGCTTGACTTACCGGCTTGACGGAAGAGATCCTTGAGGTCCTGCCAGCCGACCTGGAATGGCAAGTTGGAGACGAAGATCTGGCGGACACCGGCGCCCTGTGCACCGCCACCGAATCCACCGCCGCCATAGCCTGCACCTCCTCCACCAGCGTAGCCGCCGCCGCGGAAACCGCCGCCTTGAGCTCCGCCACGCTGCGGGTTGGAAAAGCGCGGCTCAGTCTCACGGTCCTGGTTGATGTTAGCGGTGCATCGTATTTGTGGTGTAGAGCTGGTGACTTACCTCGCGCACGTAGACAAGACGGCCCATGAGCGGGGTGTTGCTGAGCGTGTTGATAGCAGTCTGGGCCTGTTCACGAGACTCATACTCGACGATGCTAGAAGGCTGTGTCAGCGCAGTCAGATAGAAGTGCCTCTCACTCCACTTACCCGCAGCCCTTGCTCATTCCGTTCGGGAGAAGTAGAACGTCGGCGAAGAGGACGTTGAGGCTGCCATCTGTGACATGTTAGCGCTTGATCATCGTGAGGAGGCGTCTTCATTACTTACCCTTGCGCATGTGGTCCTTGAGGTGGTGCCACTTGACGTCGTAGGAAAGGTTGCCGACGTAGACGCGGCGGTCCTGCTGAGAGGACTCATTCACCTGCTTCATCATATCGGACTTGGCCTGCTGGCGCTCCTCGAAGCTTCGTGGTGGTTGTCGGTCGTTGTCGTAGTGACCGTTGGAGCGGCGTGGCGAGCGGTCGCGGCGGTCACGGCGATCGTAGTCACGATCGCGGGATGGTGATTGTGAACGGGTACGATCACGGCGCTCTCGACGGTCGTAGTCGCGGTCACGGTCTCGGCGTGCTGAGCGAGATCGTGGGCGCTCCTGTGATATGAGAGTCAGTACATGCCAGAATCATGTGTTAGTAGCCCTCCTGCGTACTTCCGGAGCCGGGCGGTATGAATCTGTGAGCGCCGCTCGCGCTCGCTCCTCTTTGATGGCCTGAAGCCATGGGCCAACGTAAAAGTCACCAGGCGCCATGGTGATTGCTGTCGGTATGGAGATGGAAAGGGAGTGAGGAAGCTGTGCCGTGGTGTTTTGAAAACACGCCAAGCTTTGCTGGCCCGTGCACAGCCACCTCACTCCCCTCATTGCAACATAACGGGGAGGTCCAGATCCAGATCCGACAGTTCCAGAGCGCTGAGATGAGGTATTACACCACGCGCAGCATGACATTTGTCCGAATCATGTCCAAGGAGGCTCGCAGCAGCTGCTGCTGGCTAGAGAGGCGAAAGCAACCTCAGGCCGTGAGCGCTGGTCGAAATTGAAGCGAAGAGCCACCAAGTGGCATTGGCAAGCTTCTTCTGAGACAAGCCGTCTCCGTTGTCGTCGATTTGTCCGCGCTTGCGACATTTCAAGCCGTCCTTTCAGACATTGCCGGATCAGACAAGAAGAGTCTGCAAAGTTCAAGGACACCACGGCCTTTACTGGATTTCTCCGCCGGCGAGCAAACAGATGAGCTTGCTTATGAGGTTGCTCACCCAGTACAAGGAGTGCGAAGCGGAAAAAAGCCCTTGCAGTCTTGGGCGCATCCTAGCTCACTCGTTGGAATGACCAGCAAAATTTGGAGGAAGAGCAGGAAAAGCCAATTGTATAGCCGCGGAGGAGCAGGATACTTGGGCGAGGCCATCGGACAGCGCGGAACAGCAGCAGTACACCAGGGTCGTATGCCCCCAGTACACACCGGAGAAGACGCATAGGTGCAGTCCGTCTCTCGAGAGGAGCTCGATTAAAAAGCCCAGCGGGTGAGAATTCAATGGGCACTTGTTGTTCCCACGAATTACGCGGCCAATGTTCAGCCGGCGAGCCACGGTCGACCTGTGCTGCAGATCTTACGAGTTGACCTCTGTTGATGACAATGGAGGCGGCTTGTTTGAGCATGTCTGGAAGGACTTGGCCCTTAGGAAACCACTCCTGACAGATGCGGCAAGAGCGCAAGTATCTGCCCTCGCATCGCCACCGTACGATTTCACGATCTCTGGCCAGCGGTGAAACACGACTGTGAAAGCTGAAGGCACCAGTGCAAAAGCTGTGTGGTGGCAGTCGACACTTGAGATGAGACACTGCGAGCCAGACACCAAGTTGAGGCAGGACTGAGCTCGACACCAGTATGACATCTCAGCAGGATCGGCGAATGTTGGGCTCGTCGTTGCGGTTCTGGTGTGCGCGAATCTGCTGCTTACATCCCGCAATCCACGACGACGATGCCAAGCTAACTGTGTGCATGGCTGAACGACAAGCTGAGCCCGACTGTTAGAGGCAAGGAGGGCGGCTTTTTCCAGCCTTCTTGAGCGCTGTTCGTACCAGGATCGTGGCGTTGGCGTGGTGCTCGTCCGGCGGTGCCATCGCAAGATCACCCAAATTGCTCTGGCGAAGCGCGAAGACAGAGCAGTTGCATGGCTTCAAGCAAAGCAAGCATGGTCCGGCTCGCGAGATGACGCTTCTCGAGAGTACCACTCGACGGACCGGTGCTCGGAGCGCATACGGACAGGAGACATCAGAAGTATCTGTATGGTCGTCCTAAGAAGGCCGGCAGCATGATAACAAGAGGCCTTGTCAAGAGTGGGCCGAGTATCGATATTGTCGGGAACAGAGTCGTTGCCGGCCGCCTCATTTGCTTGGTCTTCGTTGGCAGGCCGTTCCTGGTGCTCAGGATCCAAAATTGTCGACATGTAAAAGCAAGCCGGGCGATGTCTTCTTCGGTCCAGCAGGGAGCAACACTGGTTCGACCTGCTGTTGTCTCTCATGCAGCGACCCAAGCTCTTCTGAGAATGGTCTAGGAACTGGGGTCCGCGGACAGAGATCGACGGCACACACTCTGGCCTTGGCTTCGGACGCGCCATGTTGAGGGTAGATCGACATCAACTTGAACGCTGACAGCCTCAGTCGAGTGCAATCTGCGGTCCGGTGTTTGTCGGATACTGACAAGTCGGAAAGGTGAGTGTCGCAAAATAGAATTCCGCCGCTGACATGCCTCACAGATAGTCGTGCTTGAGGGAGTACACTCCGAGAGCAGAGTCTGGCCTCAGGACATATATTCAATGCGTGCTCATGGCATGCGAGCTGGTGCAATTTGCACACGAGTCGCAGCCACTGGCCGCCGATATTGCATCAAAAGACGCAGTGGCTCACATCACGGAGATGTCTTCTTGGACAAGTATGAAAGGAGCTGGCAGGACTCCTGGATATATTCATGGCAGCTTGCTGTTATCGAATCATACATGATCCGCCGCTCCCTCGGTCGCGAATGCCGTATGATACCGTGTCCTGCCGTCCAGCGCTGTCTCATATCCGATCTCCAGTCTTGTCCGCTCAAGCATACGCGAATATCCGTCTGCGCCTCATGTGGTGTATCTTCTTTCTCGTTGACCGTCCAGCTGCAAATTGTCGCCGCATTTCCGCTTTTCGATCTTCTTGTCTTCCTGTTTCTTCGTCCATCGAGTCCGTCACGTCCCAGTCCCAGTCCGTCGCGGTCCAGATCCGGGCGGCTGATAAGGGAGCTCATTGTCTCCGACGCAGTACACAGGAGGGCTATGAGTGTTATCAAGAAGATACACAGTCAGTACTTACCGAGTCACGATATTCACGGTCGCCTGAGAGGTGAGTTGTCAGCGTCAGGATGGCCCAAGAAAGAGAGTCGACGTGTCGTGGATGCAGCACCGAAGTCAAACGGAGAGTCAGACTCAGTGAGGCCCAGGGTGTGGAGCAAGGGCGAAGTGAGGTGAGTGAGTGAGAGAAAAGAAGCAAGACTTACCCATTGCGAAGAAGTTGCTCGAAGGAGAGGAAGGCCTCGTGTGTCGCAAGCCTGCTGGACTAGCGAAATCAGCTTGATGCGGCCAACGAGAGTGCAGCGAAGGGCCCGACGTGGGAGACGCCACTACTGCCAGGGTTGAGAGCCGGGAGGCAGACCAGCAGCTTGCTGACAGCATGCCGGAGACTGCTGCTCTCGCTGGCGCCGCCGGAGCTCTTGCGCTGCCCAGCTCCGCCCTGGTACATGCTTCCGTGGACGGCATCGGTAGGCCGAGACTTGCGCGCTCTACGCATCGGGAGAGACATACCTGAGCAGCACGTGGTGTCCGTGAGATCACAGGAGGCTGTCGAGGTGATTGGACTGATGCGTATTGGCTGCGCGTCGGCGTGGGTGTGTGGTGGGCGCACTCGACGAAGCTCGTTCCGATGCCGCGCTGCTGGCCAGTGTGCGTCTTGGCTTGGTAAGGAGATGCACGGGTGGCAGTACGCTTGAACGATCGCGTTTGAGCAGGGTTGTCAATGTCACAGTGTTGTTGTGGACATCTGAGAGCTGGATGGACGCTGAAGCTTCGAGGAAGGCGGAACTCCTACGGACCCACCCCTTGGCGTCTCCGTGCTTGCCTCGCTCACTGCTTCAAGGCTCCCTCTTGCCATCGATTGGTCCTGGACGACATTATTGCTTTCTATATATGCCACTGCGAGTTGTCCCTTCGCTCCTGCCCTCCATCATGCTGGTCTGTGGAAGGCACACCACTACTATGCATCGTGTCTGGCAAGAGCGACCCTGGATTCGGTTCCGCGGCAGCAGAAACAGGCAGCCTTTGCTAGTGCTCGTACGCAGAGTGCTGCGCAGTCCACTTGCGATCCTCTACCACATAATCCACACTTAAACAGCAATCGCCTGAAACCTGCAGGTTGCCAGGATGCAGTAACTCTCATGCGAGCATTCTCCGCGCAGGCTCGTCAGGCCGGCCGCATAAAAGGTTGCAATACTACTACTACTTTGTACACACCTGGGCATATCGAATCTGGCCCCAGCGCCGGGCGATCTGCGCAGCACCTCCAAACTTACCGGAGCCACTCCCTGGTTTGAAGGATATTTCAAGGTCGCGTCTGGGACATGCTCCGCTTACAGCTCCAGCTCCAGCTATGTACCGCGTACGCATACATTGTACTGCCTGTGCGTCGACCCTCAGTCTCTAGCATTCCAGTTCCATTCGCGAGAAACAACTGCCAGCTAGGAGCCAGCCTGTGGTCAATCACGCCACCTGCGAGGCTCATTAGGCCCGCTTGCTGGAGCGTCGCGAAATGTCCATCACGGTGACCAGACGCGAAAAGCCTGATCAACAGCCGTGAACCCCGAGAATGCACGGCAATATGCAATACGGCCATATGGTCACGGCGTAGTGGCGCAGTCACCGGCTTGTGGAGTATCTCGTGATGATGCCGATACTTTTGCTAATACACAAGTGGAGCATATAGTCCTCAACATCTTCCATCCTGTCGTGGTTATCTGCAGCTTGCCTTCTTCCTGCGCTTCCAGCAGTGCATGCGACCACGCAAGTGCTCCACAGCGGCAGCTAGTCATATCCTCCTCGCCCCGGAGCGTGGTTGTTGTACCAATGTCACCACTTGCTGCGCGCATACACACAATTGCTGTACTGCTGC
This sequence comes from Pseudocercospora crystallina, assembly GCA_003666085.1. Taxonomy (NCBI): domain Eukaryota; kingdom Fungi; phylum Ascomycota; class Dothideomycetes; order Mycosphaerellales; family Mycosphaerellaceae; genus Pseudocercospora; species Pseudocercospora crystallina. The sequence goes on from QQNG01000250.1 coordinate 181,718, forward strand.
ATTGGTCCCCAACTGTCTCCATCGCCAGCATCCGATCGCTGATCTTTAGCAAGCAGCAGTGACATATAATTCGACAACTCGACCTTTGCCTAGTGCCTTGGCCACCGGTATCGAGAAGGCCTATTCGAGGCCGCAACACATTAAAAGCACAATGCTGTGTCCCTCAGCTGTTCTGCGTTGGACAGAAGCTCACAAAGTCGGGTCGAACGTCTTTCATGCCTATGCACTACGTTCAGCTTGCACTGCAAAGCTGCATTCATATCGCACACGCCACTATCTTTGAACGAGTTATTGCTTCGTGCTTGAAGAACGTAAGCCCGTTGGAACACACTCACTCTTGCTGTTACAGCAGCCTCTTCGCATTCGGTACCCTGCGATGAAGTACACAGATCATGACAGATTGAAATCGAGGCCCGACTCGGGGGTGGGTGTGATGCTTTCTATCCTTGCACATTGACCAAGGAATTTGCCGTGTCTGACAGCGTCCCACGTCCAAGCGAGTGATCGATCGAGAGAGGAGCATAATCATGCAGCAGAAGCAATCCTGATGCATTCGCCTGGAACGGCAAGGCCGCGAAATTGACGTGCCATGACCCTCGGCTTTGAACTCTTAAAGCTGTCCTGACCGACAAGCAAAAGCACCCGCTTCGTTCGAATACCACCATTTCCTGGAAGACGCCGCCGCACTGGGACAGTCTGCGAGCCGAATTGGCATACCAGTGTTCCTTTACGACCTACTTGCAACCATTTTCTAACTTTCACACCCAGCCGGCACCGCTCAGGCGTTCAGGCACGGCCGAGCATCTCCGTGTCAAACGATCCTAACTGCATCAACTACTCCCACGTCTTGCATGCCTTTTCGAGACGCTCGGAAAGCGAGCGACGAGCCTTCAATACTTTCTGCAGGTGGAAGAAGCTGGGCACCCGGGCTGGCTCCACCTTGCGCAACGACGTGTCCCTTCCAAACCACCTACTTCCGCTGCTTGATCGCAATAAGGGAAGACTGAACGTCAAAAGATCAAAAGCTGGGACACAGACATCTCGCGCGACAGTTAAATTACGGCGATGGCTTACTCTAAGACGGCGACGTCCAATCTGGAAAACATGCCGCTGCAGTGCTTGAACCCAGCAGGAATGATGACAGTAGGTCGGTCTACGATATATACAAGGCTCAAGCCCAGGGAGACGCGACGAAAACACTCGGGAGGAAACAACCTGAAAAGCATACTGAGAACAGGCATGCTAGATGTGGACACCGTAAGCGTCAACTTGTCTGCGCAGAGACCTTGAGATGGGGAGCGAATGTTTTGACTCGAGCATTCGTGCCATCCTCTGCTATATACCTGTTCTAACATATGGATATCGTACGGCACTGCGCTCTTGCCGGAGCCTGTGGTCTGAACACTCCTTTCTCGGTTCTGGAAGTAGTGGTCCTCTCCTTGTACGGAAGAATTCGACTTTGGGATCGTTCGGTCTCGATTGCTGACTGGGATTGCGAGTGAGTACACATTCACGCAGCACAAGCGTTAAGACCAGTCAGTCGGCCGCGCTGCCAGCTCCTCATATGGTTGCGCAGAAGGGCCACAGGACTTCGCAGGGGACCAACCGTTCTCAGCATCTCGTAAAGTGGTCGAGCTTGTCATGCGGAATGATCTTGCACATGCTCAATCGCGGCCCATGAGGTCCGTGAATAGGTGGCTGTTGAACCTCTTGTATTGGAGCTGGGGGATTGAATGATCTTTAGGCATCTAAAGGTAGGATGAACGCCTCGTCGTGCGGCCCAGGTGCTTCCAAACCAAAATCAATGTTGGCACAAGCGCACATGCATCGACGATTACTAAGGGTTATAGCGTGTCTGTGAATACATGTCTCGTCCGAGCAGGCATATTCAGGGACCATCGTTCCCGCGAGATCGGTAGCTGCTACAGGAGTTGCTTGTTTGGCATTGACTTTCTGTATCATCTGTGTAGCTTTTCCAATTCACCTTCAATCGTTCTTGTCGTGCACAACGTGAAGTGTGTGGCAAATGGCCTAAGGCTCGCGGCGCAGAAGCCGCGACCCAGAGCGGGAAGCGGCCCGCTGCCGTACGCAAGCGTCATTGCCTGCAGGCAACTTGAGCCTCACGGGCGATCACCACTGTCGCATGTGAACATCAAACACAACACTTCCACCTTTGCCCAAACATCAACAACCAACTGCACATCAACCGACCCACACCATCTACATACCGACACTTCCATCCTCTGCACCACCCGATACGATAAATACAAAATGGCGGAAAACGAGCTGAAACAGCTCATTCAACACCTCACCTCCCTCAAGTCCGAACACGAATACAAACAAGCCCCTCAAATCCTCTCACGCGCCAAACTCGGCCTCCTCAAACTCAACGCCCTCGTTCCCTCCGACGAAACCTCCCCTTCCCACTTCCAACTCGCCGTCTCCGTCCTCGAAGCCGGCGCGCTCGTCAGCATCAAGCTCAAGGACACCGACGCCTTCACACGTTACTTCCAACAACTCCAACCTTTCTACGCCATCCCGAAGGAGAGGCGGTCGGCGGCTGGTGTGAGAGGGAATGAGTCGAAGGTGACGGGGCTGTATCTGTTGTTGCTGTTGAGTACGGGGGATTATGCGGGTTTCCACACCACGCTGGAGGGGCTGGAGGTGAATAGTGGGAAGCAGGCGGTGGAGAAGGATGAGTTCATTCAGTATCCGGTGCGGTTGGAGCAGGCGTTGATGGAGGGGAGTTATGATAAGGTTTGGGGTGAGACGAAGGGGGAGAGGGTGCCCAGTGAGGAATTTGGGGTGTTTTCAGAGGTAAGAAACATGCATCAACCGGCTGTCAGATCGTTTGGAGTAAGTTGCTAATGCTTTGCAGGTCCTCATCGACACCATCCGCTCCGAAATCGCATCCTGCTCAGAGCGCGCCTACCCGTCACTCCCGATCTCGAACGCGAAGAACCTCCTCTTCCTCCCATCCGAAGGCGCTGTCATCCAGTTCGCGCAATCGAGAGGTTGGGCTGCGAAGGACGGACGGATATACTTCCCGCAGCAAGAGGCCGAGGCGCTCCTGGCCGAGAAGGATGTGATGAGCAACAGCGATGTGGTCATCGAGAACACGCTGGGCTACGCCCGCAAGCTGGAGACGATTGTGTAAGAGTATGCGCATGATATGGGAATGATTGAGAACGTGCGCTGCTCGCACGAAGGCTCGCGGCCTCAGCATAGGCGGCGCCCGGCTTTGAGAGAAGAGCTAGGTAGCCCGCACAGCACTGTATCAAATACGAAGACATGTTTGCATGCACGACGGTGGCGGTATCATCGGCAAGCCATACAGAAGAGTCTCTTCAGTACCGCCTTTTGATTTGCTGTTGAGGGAGATGCTAATCTGGCCAGTTGCTGACCCCAATGAATCTAGCTCCAGAGGTTCGCTGAACTGGTTCACCATTCTCAGACTCCCACCATTGTATCTCGGTCAACTCAAAGATTTAGATTGCCAGCGGGTGTCCCAAAGGCACAAGCAACTGACTGAGAAGGCATGGAAGATTTCTGGACATAACCGCCCCGATTCTCGTTCTGCTAGGTCGACAAAATGCATCGCTTTTACATTCCAGATCAAGTCCTTCTGAACGGCCAGCTACCCATCTGGCCCTGTAAGGAGTACATCTGCGATGGGCTTGTGTTTGCTATCTGTTATCTACGCGGAAACTGCACGCAGACTGCGTTTGACATTACAGCAATGGGCATACCATCTGACAGTGGCTGAAGCTTTGAATGAGTGGAGTTTGGGCTTGGAACATCTGGCTAATGTGTGGCCTATAATTCCCTGGTCACAGACCTTCAGACGTAGTCATTTGGTCTTTTTGCAAAAATGGCATATGCGAATCGAGGGTCGTTTTCTTTATGAAGCACGGACACATCAATGACATGTGAAAGGTGGAGCGGACCTGAGATAGTGGAATCGCAGTGATGCGTCCAGCAAGTCATTTGTTCATCCCTTCTATCTGATGCCTCTTACGTCTTCTCGCTATCGGCATCAGACAACATATATGAGGATAACATGGTAGCTTGTCCCCCACTTTGAGGCCTGAAATACTGCATATTGTGAAGTTCCTCGCGCAATCCTGCTCAGTTTCGTCGAGTTCCATCAGCGCAGGCACCTGCTTCAGATTTTCCACCGTGTTGATAGCTTCTTCCTCCCTGCTCGTCAATGAGGTGCAGCTGGCGTAGCTCAATATTCAAGCCCATTGCTGTTGAAATTATTGAACACTGAGCACCGTTCTGCTTGGTCCTAGGTCCAGGGTATCCATTCCTGACTCTTTCCTCTGGCTGACAAGAAATTAGGACCTCTGTTCAGCTTTCCCACTCCCTGCTCAAGCGTCGCGTACTCCTTGAGGTAACTGGGTAAGCTGCTTGCTGTGACAGCACTCTCACGGGGGCGCCACCACGTAAAGATGCCGTAGAAATAGATATGGACCTTGTCATTGTATACAGCACAGTCGCAGAGGCTGATGTCGTGGATTCTTAAACCTGTCGAATTCTCTCTCTTTTTCTCTTCGTATTCACCAGCACGCCAGAGGAGGCCAAGAGCAGTAGGCTTCATCTGTACGCCACCACGCGTTGACCAATCGAGCTCTACACGTCTTTCGTCCTCCGGGTAGCCCTGGAAAAGAGTGGTTACGGGTGGCTGAGAGATGTACATCTTCCGCCAGGAAGCTCCCTCGTAGTTGATGGCATCTTTCTGTTGTGCTCTTGCTTTCGTATGCTTCTGAGTGGAATCGTACGGGCCCACGAGAGGGAAGATGCGTGCCATCATGGGATTTTGAACGACGGTGAAGGCCATATCAGAATCGTCTTTGCCCCAATGAAACGGGGTCTCTACTTCAGGTACACCTGAAGCTGGGTCAGCATCACCTTTATTGAAACAGAATGGAAATTCGAGTTTACCTTCGCGCGTTTCTTCACCCCCTTTACCCTTGAGAAGCGGTCCAGCGGGCTCGAAGAACAGTGCTTTCTTGAGCTTAGAGGAGCCTTGAATGGTAGCGCGCCACTGGCGGTCGACGCGCTGGGCCAGTAAGACGTCGCGGCATGGGACGTCAAGCAGTATGTGCTCCAGAAGTTCGACGGTGTCGAAGACCCTGGTGGCCGCCATGATGTAGCGTGGTGTGGTGTTGTTCGGTGTTTGGTGAGTGCTGGAGTGCACGCCTCGACGAAGGTCGCAGCAAGTTTTGTGGAGCAGGCCCGCGCATGTGAAAGTGAGCGAATGACCTGAGGCATGGACGCGGCACTTCACTGCATATCCAATGATATTGCGCATGTGATGTGATGCTTTCTCGACGATCGGGCCCTGTTGTATCGTCAGTCTACAGTGTAACAATACGTAACATACAGCTCAGGAAGAGAAAGAGGGGAGTAAAGAAGAGGTGATTGTGTCCGACACAGTGTGAATTTGCAGCAGACTACGGCGCCATCTGGCATTCTCTATCTAATGCCCGGCTACCTGTGAGCCTCCCATGTATCCTCCCATCCATGCAGCATCTATTTCGGGTCATCGAAGACGTAGGTGAGGTGGCACTTGCCGCAGTACTGGCGGTTGTGCATGGCGGCCATGAAGATACCGGCACCGCACTGTATCCAAAGTCAGTATGAAGTTCAAAGCCTGTTTGAATGGAGTCGCATCTTACAGTCTCGGCTGGGCACTCTCTCCTCAGACGCTCGATCTTGCCGTCACCGTCGACCTTGTAGTACTTGAGCACAGCCAACTTGGTCTTCTTGCGCTTGTGCTTGATCTTCTTTGGGGTGGTGTACACCTTCTTCTTGCGCTTCTTGGCCATACCACCACGCAGGCGGAGGACCAAGTGGAGGGTGGACTCCTTCTGGATGTTGTAGTCGGAAAGAGTGCGGCCATCCTCGAGCTGCTTGCCGGCGAAGATCAAGCGCTGCTGGTCTGGTGGGATTCCCTCCTTGTCTGCAGAACTGTTAGATGGGGCGGATTCGCGGTGGAGGGAGAGGCGGTCGGCGTACCCTGGATCTTGGACTTGACATTGTCGATGGTGTCGGACGACTCCACCTCAAGGGTGATAGTCTTGCCCGTGAGGGTCTTGACAAAGATCTGCATGATGCCTATGCCTGGGAAGAAGAGGTCAGCTCATGTTCTTCTGTTCCCGGTGGCGCTGCAGCATCGCCGTCGCCGCCGTCGCGCTGGCCCTCAAATCGGAAGGCAGTGGTTGGATATCCAGTGACCGACGGCGATGCGGCTCAACCTTAGAGGGCGTGATGGTACTCACAATAATGCAATCCTTGACGGAGCAGATACAGACGGAAGAGAGGTCTGCTTTGCGCTCTGGCTTTCTGAAGTTCTAAGTGCGCCAAGACATCGAAAAGCTAGTGCTGATGCGGCTTAGCGAGTTCAAGCCTGAGGCACTTCTGCCCCGCGCCTTCACCTTCACCTTTCACGACAAAGTGAAGGCCTTCACTTCCTCAACAACCTTCGACTTCATCTCCGGCTGCACTGACAGAAGCTGCGTTTGGTGGCGGAGCACGAGCCTGGCGACAACAGTGTTTGCGCAGTGTTCGCTTGTAATTTGTCCGCACAGGCGCTCCAGATGATGTTGCCGCCGCTCTGGCCAGCGCTCGGTCGCGATCCTCTCCGCGTGGAGTCGTCGTCGCGCTGGAACAGCTTCGCACCACGACGCATCTCTCTAGCAACAAGATGAAGAACAGGTTCGATGCTATGGCAATTGACGAAGAGCAGTGGTTCATTCAGACGTTTTACACTGAATCCGGAGAATTGATGTCGCCATCCTTGGAACTCGCCCTGCGAACGATGGCCTTGTTTCACGCGGAGCCGCACGGTGACGGGTCCGGGATGGCGTCGATCTGGTTGTCCCATGCAACCGCATCGGTTTGCGGTGACAACACCCACGTCTCACCACCTCAGCCCGAAGTGCCTGCAGCTCTTATACCTTTCCCATCTTTCCACTTCCGAACTCACACCTTACACTTAGCCTAGCTCTGCACCACTGTACATAGCTAGCAGCAGACACGAGTCTTTGACAGGTTCTCAGGCTCTTCTGCACACCACATCGGCCTAAACAGGCCATCAACAACACCTCCTCAGTTGTGTTGGGATCACATCTGAGGGAGGGGATTTTCTTAAGGAAGTCAATTGCCCGGCGGCTGCGGCTTGCACTGCGTGAGGTACGTCTGGGAAAAGTGCAGCAGGAGTGTGTGCTTTAGGATGAAGTGCCGCAAATGCGAGGTGCGAGGCGAAGTGAAGGTGAAGGCCAACTGCTAACGTTCGATGCTTGCAGTACCCAGAACCCAAGGAGCGCACCTCGAATTGGTGCACTTCGGCCAAACCGGACCCCGCCACTGGATCACTACTCTGGACTCAATCTTGCGACACATAGAACATGCTGCCTCTCAACCCTGCCTCGAGCAGCATACAGAAGAGGCGACAAACGCATCGTCGACAACAATCGCTCGAGGTACCGATCGTTGCGTCGCCCATACCGCAACGTCGGCCCAATTCGGCACGCCCTGGACATCACAGGCGAGGAATCAGCGTCGATCAAGCACTGACCATGATGAACTCGCCCCACGGATTTCGACCACTTCTGCCCCAGGACGCACACGGACTCCCTTCTGGACACCCCCTCCTCGCCCGGACTCAACAACCACCACCACCGGATACTAACCAAGGACAACAACACCACCTCCAGGACCAACCACAGCATTTCATCAAGACCGAATCGCAAGAAACGCAGTCGCACAGCCAAATAGCTCAGCCGGGCTTCAGCGCGCCGCCGCACGCGCAACAGCAAAATCCCCAAGACTTCCAATCCCACCTCCACCAGCAGCTGAACGGCATGTTCAATCCCTCCGCCAGCTCTGGTCCTCCCAACCAACAAGCCGCCGCCATGCAAGAACTGCAGAACCACATTATGTGGTACGAGCAGAACTACGGCGGCAACTCACCCAACCCCCAAGCGCAGACCCAGAGCCAGCCGCTCATCCACCTCGGTCATCCCATCAGTAGTGAGATGAGCGCGCTTGTGTTCCTGTCGCAACCATCAATGCCAGCAATGCCTGGTACGCCAATCTCCCACGGCCAGTCTCAGACTGTGCCCAACACTCCTCAGAACCACGCTCAGAGCTGGCCGAGTCCGCCGCCATCGCACGTGAAGCACCAGCGCAGCCAGAGCTACCAACTCGACGTCGCGCCAATGCCTCACCAGCTTGACGGCACTCAGTTCGGCCAGCAGGGCCAGATGTTCACCAACGCCGGCGGCTCCTTCAGCTTCCCTGGCGAGCAGGACTATGCTGCCTCCGCCTACTCATCATCAGTCGCCGACCCATCGTCGCCACCCCACCAGCACAGCACGCCAATGCCGACTCTGTATGAAGAGCCTTCCGCCGACCTCCTTCTCCAGGCCACTGCAGGTGCCGAGCACGACTTCAACAGCCCACACTTCATGATCGGTGGCGCTGTCTGCCCCGAGCAGGCCGCACTGGACGCTGCTGGCATCGACGCCACCTACATCGACACCGGCATCAGCGAGGAGCAAATCAACTCCTGGCTCGTCTCACCTCAGAACAAGGGCGACGCCTATCGATGCAAGTGGGAAGGCTGCGACACCGAGATCAACCGAAAGGAGAATGCTCGCTCGCATGTCCAGAACCATCTCGACGACCGCCGCTTCCGCTGCAACCCATGCGGCAAGCGCTTCAACCGCCTTCATGACACCAAGCGCCATCACCTGACGCACACCAACGAGAGACCGGCAATTTGCCCGTGTGGTAAGACTTTTGCTCGCGCTGATGCACTGACCCGTCACCGACAGCGCGACATGTGCGAGGGTGTTCTTCCTGGCTTTGAGAAAGCAGCGGAGGCCAAGCCTAAGCGCGGTCGTCCGAAGAAGGATCGATCCGGTGAAGACAAGTCGAAGAGGTCATCCCGCCCAGACATGGACGAGCGCACGCGAAAAGCCGCAATGGCTCGTGCCATCGACTCGGCCAACGAGCGAATGGACGGCAGCATGAGCTCTCCCGCGAGCGACCGCAGCATGCCCGACACGCCACCAGAGGACGCCGACCCGATGGATGCCAACGACTTTCTCAACATGGACAACTCGAACTCGCAGTACACCGCTGCAACATCCTCGTGGATCGACACGCCACCCACCTCGCCGCCGTCAGCTCCTCACACGGAGCTTGCCAAGTCCAAGATCCACATCGACTTGAGCATTCCAGAAGAGCCAGCCGAAGTCGTCTCGCCCTCCAAGTTGTCGACACGCTCATCGCCACCCGCCAACACGAAGACCTACCACGCGGAGCCAAGCCCTTGTGCAACCCGCAGCAACGTCTTCACCGACTACTCGTCCCCCAATGCCTACGATGGCTTCCACGGTGACTCCAGCCCGTTCGATGGCGGCGTTGACATCTTTAGTGATGCTGTCAACTTCGACGTCCTCGACTCGCATCCGGATGTTGGCCACGACGTCTTCTCTCCACCAGGCGAGTCTTGCAGCGGCTCAAGCGTCTACAACTCTGACTACGACACCGTCCATGTGAGCGCCACCGTGAAGCGGCCACACACCGGCATGTCCACGATCCCGGAATACAGCCAAGCCATTACCACGCGCAGCAACGCTTTCAACCTCGACGACTTCATGGGCTCTTCAGATGAGGACCAGTACGGCGAGGTGCGCGATATGCTGGATTCTTGGATCTCGGCGAACTAAGCTCTTCTGCGATTTCTGCAAGCGACGTGTATGATACAGCGACGACTGACGAGACTGACGATGGGACGACCACCGACGCCCAAGAGTTGGAAGTCGATGAAGCGAACGAGCGTGTAACGATAAGATGGGGGAGCTAATAACGACGTACATGACTTGCATATGGACGACGAAAACGACATGGCATATGGGACTGAGCGAATTTGGGGTGCGGACAAAAAAGAACGTACACGCACGGTGTTTTGAGGCGTTCAATTCGGAAGAGACGGGACGTTGTTTCGTTGTGCTTGCTGGTCAGGCTCTCGACGTTCGCAGTCTCACGACGGTGGCGTTGATGAGCTTGACATATTCCTTGCCTGCTTTTTATAATGACTTGACGCGTTGCTTGGCTTCGAGAGTGTGCAGATGTGGAGGACGCTGTCGTTACGGAGGACACGCAGAGCATGGCTGCTGTACACTAATCAGCGTTCGCGTTACATAGATAGTCTTGAGTTGCAGTCCTTGGTCGTTGGTGGGTCGAGTTGGTCTTGAATCTTGCAAGAGATTGGAGACTTTGACTCCCAGCTTGGCGATTGGGTTGTACTCCTCTTGACGGAAATACAACATCTTATCCTCCGCAACCGCCAACTTCATTTCATTTTTGACAATAGTACCAGATTGTTCGGACGTCATGGCGCCGAAGAGCCTGCCATTGAAGAGAGGGATTCATACGTTCGTTACGAGGCAGCCAAGCGAATCCTTCTGGACAACTTCAGCCTCGACTTGGCGAAGGGCAGCATACATTTGACAGCACCCCTGTGACTCACAAGGGCATGGATGGAGGCCGATGAGCTTTATGATTCCACATACCTCTCATCTTCTCGCACGTAAAGATGCAGTAATGCTTCTCGGTGACGATGCCACATGGCATAGAAATACAAGTAGGGTCCTATACCTTCAAGAGAAGTCAATCGGTAGGAAAAGCCTTCCTCCCTCACTTCAGCGCTCAACGATGCCATTCCACAATACCTACAACATCCACGTCGTCGAAAAGTCTTCCATCTCAACTCATCTCACCCTTCCTTTAAGCGTCCCCAGCCTTCCTCCTCTGCCAGATGGCCACATCCGCGCCAGAACAAGGATCGTCTCCCTTACAGCTAGCAATCTCTCGTACGCCAGAGGCGGCTCCGTTCTGCACTGGTGGGATGCCTTTCCTGTTGCTTCCCAACTCCCCTCACCATACAACGATCAGGCTATCTATGGCATCGTCCCGGTCTGGGGATACGCAGAGGTCGTTGACAGTAACATTGAAGGCATTGAAGTTGGCTCTGTGATCTGGGGATTCTGGCCTAGTCACGACATGCCGGTTGATTTGAAGTTGGAACGAGCGGGAATTCAGGAGCATTGGATCGAAAGGAGTCCGCTTCGAAACAAGCTGATGAATCTGTATCAGCGGTATATTCAGGCGCCGCCTTCTACGCCCAAGTATGAGGATTTGGGAGAGGAGGAAGTGGAGGAGATGGCTTGGGAAGCGCTTATTCTTTTCGAAGCGGGTTGGTTTATTAACGAATTTTATCTTTAACGCGGAGTGTTTTATTCATCCTCTCGGCATTGGGGAATGGACGAGACAAAATGCGGATATTGGTCAAGCGGTCGTCATTAATCTAAGCGCGAGTGGGAAGACGGCGAGGGTCTTCACGGACTCGCTATTCCATGCGAGGGAGAAAGAGACAGGACCGCTTGCGTACCTCGCCGTCACTTCTTCGATGGACCCAGAACTCACACCTTCCTCCTCTTCTTTTCCGACCAAAACGATCACCTACTCCGACCTCACATCCCCCTCGACCCTAGAATTCATCACCTCCATCCACCCATCTCGAATCGTCGTGATCGACTTCGGCGCCTCCCCTACCTCCCTCACCAAGCTAATCACCCTCCTCAGCACTTCCCTCCCCTCCACCCCATACACGATCCTAGGAGTCGGCTCCGAAGCAAAACCCTTCTCCCAATCCGAGAACGCCGCTCTTCTCGCCTCTCGCGCAGAAATGAAGAATAGAGTCCAGATGAACGCTTCGGGAATCAAAGACGCCGCTCTAGAGAGACTGGGGGAGGAGAGGTTTTGGGAGATGAGAAGGGAGGCGTGGGAGGCGTATAGAGGGAGAGGTGAGCCGAGGGGGATGAAGTTAGGTTGGGGAGAGGGGATTTCTGGGGAGAAGGGGGTTGAGGGTGGGTGGCGGAGTTTGTGTGAGGGACGCGTTGGGAGGGGGGAGGGGTTGGTGTATAGGATCTAGGACGGAAGAACGGGGTTTGACGTAGGAAAGTCTCGGGCAGTCGACGAGTCGTCAAGTGTAATGTAGCTTTGTATGATAGTCGCTGTTCTGCCTGCTTTTATCCCCTTCTTTTCCAACAGTCGGTCCTTATGCTTTTCAATTCAGCTTCAAATTCTCCTCATTCAACACCCCAAACAGCCCCTCAATCTCATTCCCTACGGCTTCAATATCCTGCGCTAACTGTCCCGTCACCAAGACGTAAGCATACAGCATTTCATAGTCCTGTTCCGTAGCAACCTCCCTCCCTTCCACCGTTCTTCGAAACTCTGATATCTTCGCCAGACACCGATCCCTTGAGTCTTCAATGTTTGGCAGAACGTCGTTCAACGGATATTCCAGTTTGATGCTACTCGCGAGCACCGTGAATAAGTGGGAGATGCGGGCCGAGAGAGCGAGTCGTTCGGGGCGGGTGTAGCGAAGCAGGGCTGCTTCTCCAGGCGTGCAGGTGAGGTTTTTCGATATGACGACGTTCATGGCGTGAAAAGCATCCAACATCCTGCCAGCACGATCAAGCATCCTGCCAATCTCTTTATCCGGAAACGGTCCTTGGAACTCAAACTCAGAATTCGCTGCTTTCCTCAAACTCCTCAGATTCCCTAGGAAGGCTTGCAGATCGGACTCTTCCCGAATGTCCATATACGCATTGCTAGGTTCTCCCAAAAGGAACATGGCAAGCGGATCACGTTTCCAGATCAGTCCCATCCGGAGCCAGAGGATACACAGCCCTTCCCGGAGTTTGTGCCGGGCGGATATAGGGGCGATCCAGCGGCAGACGATGATAGCCCAAATTGTTCCGACTGTTACGGAGGCTACACGATGGAGCACGATTTCCCATATCGCGGGATCGACACCTCCTTCGTCGTCGTCATTGTCGTTGTCGTTGATGGAGAGACTGTAGGAATAGAGCGCGCTGAGGTTGTAGGTTAGAATGATGAAACGACCCATGGGTCCGTTTTCTTTGGCGACGATCACGTAGAAGCCGAAGAGGGCCATCAGCCAGCCGAAGAAGCCTAGCAGGTATGGATTTGCGACGCCGTGGTGGTTAGAGATCAGCCAAGCCACGATGGCGCAGGCTGCACCGATCAGTGTTCCGTAGATGCGATTGAAGCCGGTGGTGTTCGTTGCTCCGACTGTCATAGAGCAGACGACCATGTATGAGACCAGACCCCACTCGCCTCTCCAGTGTAAGAAGAAGGGCCTTGATTCGGGCAGGAAGGCTGGCAGAGCGTACAGCGCGGCACCCAGTCCGACCTTAATCGCAAACCTTGTGTCATCGCGACGCATCCAGTGGAAAGCTTTGTACACACCATAGTACCATGGTCTGCCTTCTCGTCTCTTCTCAGGATCACCGAATCTATCAGCCTTTCGAACAGCTTCAGGGATGTTGTAGCCACTGTCTGGCTCCTCGTTGTGCTCCGGATAGGTATTTGCCCTAGGACTTGCTGTGCCAGGTGTCTTTTGCTTTCGTTGCCAGAACTTCAACCAGTTCCATGTCTTTCGTGGTTCTTCCATCTCGGTCTTCAACTCATCTAGGATGTCAAGATACTTCAAGACGTCTTCAGCGAAGTCCAGCAAAGAGAATGAGAAGTGTCCGCAGCATGCAGTGACTTCTTCGATATCGGCCAGCACCTCTTCGGGATGTCTGTTGAACAGAGTCTTCTGGTGATGTGGCTTCCGAAACTCCGCTGGAGATCCGTTGTTGGGCGTATGCGCCCTAGTCGAGAAGGCGCTCTGAGCGTTATGCTGAGCGTTGATGGCCGCGTTGATCGCGCGGTTCTGGTACAATGATCCAAGTGCTTCTTTTCGAGCCTGTCGATAGAGCTCAATCGCCTGCTTCAGACTTGCATGAAACTGCTCATTGACGGCCACTTCAAGTTCCCGTGTAGCCCAAGGATTCCAATCATGAGACGGTTCTCGAAACGGTAGCTCGTCCAAAGTCTGCTTCAGAGTGTAGACGAGCGACTTGGTAGGCGGTCCAAGCTGACTGATGAAGGCAATGAACATCTCGCCAGGACCTTTCGCAAGATGGCCGCCTGGTGTATGTGACTCATTCTCTCGTGCTGAGAATGAAGAATAGGTCGAGAAGGGTGTCTCCGTACCGGTAGGCGAGGTGAAGTATCCGCTATTCGCCGCTTGCTTCAAGCTGGTCGTGGACTTCCTCGATTCTGGAGGTAGTGTACCATTCCCATTCGTGAGCTCAGGGGAGCTATTAGATCCCTCAGGTGACTCTGCAATCACATGCAAATCTCTAAACCCTTGCGGCGGATCCAGCGCAGGCGTCAAAGTCCCAACAGGCGAAGAAATTAAAGAGTTTTCCGTAAAAGGCGAAGGCGGCGCACCATCCTGCTGAGCAATAAATGCAAACTGAGCCAGAGCAGCACTTCGCAAACCTCCCAGATCTTGCCAAAGTCCCGAAAGACATTGCACTACTCGAGCTTCGACTGCGTAGATGCGCTCATTGCCCAGCACATAGTGCTCCTTCTTCGCATCACTCAAGTTCTTCTTCATAGTGTTCAAAGAACTCAGATGCTCCTTGCTCAGCGTCTTGAAATACTCGTCTTCCAGATCCTGTTCTCTCCCATGCAAGAACGCCCTCGTAATACTAATGAGCATCTCCCCGAGAAGATCCGTGTTCTTCTCCATCTGCTGCGAAAGCTTCTTCCTCGCCAAGGTCGGAAAGAGCGTGATATTAACCAGACTTGCAATGATGATCCCCAAAATGACCATACCCAGAACTTGCGATATTCTCTCGTAGGAGAACGCGCCAGCTTGGATAGATCCTTCTCGAATCAAGATAGTGATGGACCCGAGAGAAGCCAACGAAATCGCCACGTTCACCAGCGGATTCCCCAATTTCTGCTTCACCCATGCCATAAACCCAAACCCTCCACCCACAAACACGATCAACACTATCGCGTGTCCGAGCATGATCAAATGCTGATGAGCGAAGAAGAGTGACACGCCCATACTGCTAAACGAGAGGAATGCGGCATAGCAGAAGCCGAGTAAAGCGAGGATGGTCGCTTCGTGCATACTCCCCACCGTTCTTGCCGGATGGAAGTAGACTGTGACCGTGGCGACCATGTGTTTGGAGTCCTGTTTGTCTCCGAAGAATTTGGCTACGGCGGGGATGAGGGTCGCGAGTGAGCCGATGACATATCCGATGGAGCATTTGAGGATTCCTTGGCCGGTCGGGGAGATAGCGAATGCATAGAGTTGGTTCCATCGATTTCGAGCAGAGTCGATCATGAAATCGGCGTAGGAGCGCTCGCGGTGGCGATTGTAAGTTGAGTAGCCGTTGCCATCGCCGACGAGAGGTTCTTCCTCTTCCGCGTCGTGGGAGTTGGAGAGGCGGTTTGAGGCATCTCGTAATGTGAAAGATCTCTTAGATCTCTCTCCAGTCTTGGGGAGAATGAAAGATGCGCGGCGGAGCTGCATTTCAATATCATCATTAGCCTCTCAAATCCATACCGTATTGCTGGTGTATGATGCGAACACGAGACAGTTCGCAGCTTGTGTAGCAGCCTGCTTTTTGCTTTCCTTCTGAGTTGGCATGCCTTGATGCAGCCCATGGAAACCTTGTCCAGCATTTCACACGTGTTTTGCTTGCCAACGAACCCTTCTGTACAGTAGAGCTGTGTGGTTGATGTCTCGTCTCACCTACCTTTCTCCCAAACCGACTCCTCCGCGACGCCTCTCGCGCTTCGCCGTCCACCGCGGGCGCCATCACCACAACGCGTTCGTCATCTCAAAACATTCAAACAAAGAGTGTAGGAAGGAACCATTGCGGTACAGAATGGAGAAAGCAAGCTGTCAGAGCTGTGGTTGGTTTGTGGCTCGGTCGCCTGAGCATATGCAGATGGAAGTACCAAAAAAAAGCCATGACCAGGTGGCTCAGCTTCTGGTTGGATGAGCTGGCAGGATTTGATAGTTGCACAGCGTATTTGGTGCGTGTCTACTGTACTCCATGCTTTCTGGGCGTGATTGATTCGTGAGATAGAGATTGGTTGATCTATCGTTGCATACAGGAGGTGCGGAGTGCAGCATAAAGTGTAGTAGTTTTGGTTGCCGAGCCGCAGCTACAGATGGAGATCATGCCTAAGGTGGAGAAGAGAAAGGGAAGAGCTGTAGAGATGGATGCCACTACGCGAATTGATTGCGCGGAGCTTTCTGCCTGACTGCGAAACTTATTGCAGCAGTGCTTTGGTGTTGCCGGGCTCGCTTGATCCGCATGCTTTCCCCTTTGGCATACGCGATCACCGACCTGGTCTTTCGCAAGATCATAAGTTCATACAGATACATTTCCTTCCCGACTCCATGCGCCGCGCTATGCCCAAACTCACTTTCCCGTTCGCTTTTCAAATAGCCCACCTGTAACTGGCATATCGACCAGCTGTTTCTGACTTCCGGATGATCTTCACAACCTGACTTCTCCGCAAGCCCAGATATTTCGCCATTGGGTCATCCACTCGAATACGCGGCAATTGTGTCTCCTTCAATCTGTATCTCTCCAACAGACCGCGCTTCTCCTCTTGACTCAGCAAAATGTGTTTCGGCACCAACTCATGCTTGCTGATGTTCACCAACAGATCCTCCTCCTTGAAGATCTCCATTTGAATCGGTTGTACGGAGGGGATGATCTTCAGCGCTGCGCTCGTCGGCGGTACTTGGGAGACGAAAATGCCGGTGTAGTAGTTCTTCTCTTCGAGCAGTTGGGCGAATTGCTTCAAGTGCTTGATACCGATGTTCGGCTCGTTGGAGAACTCGACGTGAATTGTCCCAATCTCCGGCTCTTTCTCAGGTTGTCCAGGTCGAGCAATCGGTTTGTATTTCTTCAGCATAGCTTCGGAAGGTCGCGCGGTGAAGGCCATCTTTGTTCGTTGCGGGATGCCCTGCTCGTCTGCGTATTGGTGTCGAAACTCGTCGAGGCTGATGTTGCATTCTTCGTCGGTCAACTCGTAGCCCTACTGCGATTAGGATCTGTCTATGCGCATCGTACTTCTAGAGACTCATACTCTGTCGGCGCACATCTGCTTGACCGTTCGCATCACGCGCCATAGTCGGGAGCTGGAATCTGTTAGACACACATCCTTTCGCGCGATCGGAATATACGCACAGCTCGCGGGAGGCTTCGTCCGCCATCTTGATGTGTGGGAGGGATGAAGGTGTGGAGGTGTTTCGAGTGGTTCTTTGACGATCTGGACGGAAATCTTTGGGCTGTTCGCGAAGCCTGTGAAGGCAAGCTGGTCTGAGCGTTTACGGCCCGAGCCTGGAACCTTGTTTATCTCGGATCCGGATCTGCGCGGGGAGCTAGTAGCTCGGCTGCCGGCAGCACTTAGAGCAGGGCAGCTGTGAGGTACGCTGATGATTGTGCAGGCGACAAGTGATGACGACTAATAAGAGCAAACCACCTTATTGACGCATCCTTCCTCGTCGTGCCGTGCCGCCAATATTGCCAATATCGAGAAAGTGGGCCAGACGTGCCGCGTGTGAATGGGAAAGAGAAAGGACAGGGACACGTGCTACGGCGGCAGCTTCGAGCAGCCACAGCCAAGTGGGAAGGAAGTGGGCAGCTTGGTTCACATGAAGATCGGAAAGAGAAGTCGCGACCATGGACAACTCAGTCATCAAGAGTCTGCAAGACCGACTGTATGACAAACGAAAAGCTGGAGCTCTCGAGTGAGTAGCCGTCTCCTTCCTCTTCGGTCTCCATCCCCTCCACCACCACACATTACACCCACCAGCATGTGATTCTCCACCAGCATACTATGGCCTTCTCCATGATGAAGGGTCCCAAGGACATACAAGTCTACCGCCGAAACGATTGTCCATACCAAGACGACTACGACGTGGTTCTGCAAAATGTCAGAGATAGAGACTCGCTAAAGCGACAGGCCAACAGACTCGAATCCATTATCCGCAATGCCCTCGCCGAAGGGAACCACGACCGAATAGCCAAGATCGTCTGGCAGCTGTGCCACGAGTATGCATATGCAGTACATCAGCCTCATGCTCGCAATGGGGGTCTTATCGGACTCGCTGCCGCAGCAATTGCGTTGGGAGGAGTGAGCACATCTTCCCGGAAATGGCAAAGAGTTGGACTGATACCGTGAACAGGAAGTTGCCCGCTACCTGAAGGAGATTGTACCTCCCGTACTGGCTTGCTTCTCCGACCAAGATGCACGTGTTCGGTATTACGCATGTGAGAGCATGTACAACATTGCCAAAGTCGCCAAGGGGGAGATTTTGATATACTTCAACGACGTCTTCGATGCTCTATCGAAGTTAGCTGCGGATACGGAGCTTTCAGTCAAGAATGGCGCTGAGCTGTTGGACCGACTAATCAAAGACATTGTATCAGAGTCGGCAGCAACATACGCCTCCATTCTCACACCGGAGGGAGTGCCTCGGACCGAAGAGCTAACCCCCGATCAAAGCCTCGACATGGAGAAAGCTTTCAGCTTGCCCAGATTCATTCCTCTACTTCAGGAACGAATCAACGTTCAGAACCCGTTCGCTAGGACCTTTCTGGTTTCATGGATCATGCTGCTCGACCAAATACCGGACCTTGAGCTCGTGGTCTACCTCCCTAGCTTCATGCACGGTCTCTTACGTTTTCTCGGAGATACGAACCCGGACGTTCAGACAACCGCAAAGACGGCACTGGATAGATTTCTAGTCGAGATCAAGAAGATCGCTGCAGTGAAGAAGGGTATTGCTGAGAGTAAAAGAAGTCGGGAGGAGACTGATCGCAAGGCGAGCGATTCCGATTTCGCTATCGATACGCAAGGCAGCGACGAGGCCGAGCCTGATCTTATGCAGAGTCGTGAGAGCAGAGAGCATGGCGAGATGCAGGCACCGGAGCCTGAACCTGGGCCTTCTGGCGGATCTGCCGACGGTGACGACTTGGCCGACGGAGCGTCATCATACACGGCAGCCGAGGAGGAAGAGGGAGAAGCCACCCACATGGAAGATGAGTGGATTCCGGGGCAAGACGTCCAAATCGATTACTCAAAGATCCTGGAAATCCTTGTAGACTTTCTGGCCGAATCGCGTGAGGAGCGGATCCAGTTGACTGTCCTACGATGGCTGGAGACCTTCATGGAGATCTGTCCAGAAGAGATCTTGAAGTTCACCCCGAAATTGCTCTCACAGCTCCTTCCAGCCCTTTCACATGACAGAGACTATGTCAGCGCCGCTGCTAAGAACGTCAACCAGCTACTTATGAGGTACATCATGTCTCTGCCCGATGATCCTGCCAGAGGAGAAGGAGGTTCAATCGAGCCCCCGGTTGCTCCATCAGTACCTGCTCCGACGTCAGGGCCTGCATTTAGGAACGCTAAGGATACTAACGGCGACAAGCGCGACTCTCTCGGTATACAACGGCCAGCACGTAGGACGCCCGAAGAACCAGGGTCACGCACACCGGCAGTAGCAACACCGGAGCCACCAGCCGAGGAGGCGGAAGTAGCAGCCGACGGCTTCCCAGGCGATCTGGACTACGAGAACGCTGTCAGTGCACTCACGCTCCAATTCTTGCACGAGCATGAAGCTACCAGAGTGGCTGCATTGGCTTGGCTCATCATGCTTCACCGCAAATCCCCCACGAAGATTCTTGCAATTCAAGCTGCAACATTCCCAGCCCTTCTCAAGACGCTGAGTGATCCTGCGGAAGCTGTTGTGACTCGCGACTTGCTCCTCCTATCGCAAATCAGCAAAAGTAGTGATGGCTCTTACTTCACTTCCTTCATGGTCAATCTGCTTAAGCTGTTTGCTACTGACAGACGGCTACTGGAGACCAGAGGGAATCTCATTATTCGACAGCTGTGCACCACCCTCTCAGCTGAGAAAATCTACAGAACCATGGCCGACTGTCTGGAGAAAGACGAGGAAGACATGGAGTTTGCATCCATCATGGTGCAGAATCTCAACAATAATCTAATGACCGCGCCAGAGCTTGCTGAACTGCGGAAGAGGCTTAGAAACCTCGACAGTCGCGATGGTCAGACGTTCTTCACTGTCCTTTTCAGGGCCTGGTGTGTCAACAGTGTCGCCACATTCTCGCTTTGTCTTCTTGCGCAGGCGTATGAACAAGCATACAACTTGCTTCAGATCTTTTCTGAGAACGAAATGACGGTGCATATGCTTATTCAAATCGACAAACTCGTCCAGCTCCTCGAATCACCCGTCTTCACATACCTGAGAATGCAACTTCTGGAACCCGAACGACATCCGAATCTCTACAAGTGCCTCTACGGACTACTCATGCTCCTTCCTCAGAGCTCCGCCTTCGCAGCACTCAAGAACCGGTTGGGCAGTGTGTCAGCAATCGGCTACCTCCACATCCGCGACCGCGCAGGCCCTGGTTCATCGACTCCATCTACCGTCAGTACCTTTGAACGTCAAAATCGCCTTAAGAGTCGAGAGGAAGGCGGAATTAAGTGGAACGAATTGCTCGAGAAGTTCAAGGGCACACAGGAGAAATTGAGGGTTTCGCAGCAGAGGTTGCTGGTTAATCGCCATAGTTTGGAAGATGAAGTCGGGAAGGAGACGAAGCCTCCTGTCGTACCAGGGCCTTCGGCGCAGCGGGCGGAGATGCCACCGCCACAGGGTGTCCCACAGAGACAGGCGGTGCAGCAAGCTCCCGTTGCCGGAGGAGGAGGTGGACATCAGAAAGGGAAAAGTAGTTTGAGCAATTTGGGCAGGTTCGCGCCTGGGAACCGGGCGGGCAAGGGGAAGAAATGAGGGTTAAGAAGAGTTTTTGGACGTAAGAGTCCAGGTTCTGGAGGGGAGTGAGTTTGCCTTGGAGGAAAGTGAGTTTGTTTTCTGAGCGTGGCGTTGGATTTGGAGGCCACAGGCTATTTGCATTTGGGCGATGGTTATGGTACAGTAGTGTAAAGGCCAGGCACAAGCACAGGCACAGGTATGGTGGTAATAGATGGAAGCTGGTGCGTATCATATTCTTGGATGAACTTAGTAGCTGAAAAGCAAAATTCAATTGGAAGTCTATAACACAATCTGCAACATCGTCTTCATTATCGGCCTATCGTGTATACCTTGCCGGCCTCGTAATCGTCCGTCTACTCCTCCTGGGCGTTATTGGCGTAGCGGTGGCCGTACGCGCCTTCGTGACCTTGTTCGCCTTCTTCTTCGTTGGCGTCCTAAACGGTCTTCCGCAAGCTTCGCATTTCCTTGGCTTGGGACCTTTCCGACGTGGTGAAGGCGGAAAATGAGATTTCGTCGGCGTATTGGGTAGACGACGTGGGTTTTGCAGACGATTCGTATACCGCAGGGGATCAACCTTTTGGATCCGCGAATCTCTGAATTTGGACTTGGCGCGAGAGGAGGTTGACTTGCTGGGGAGGGACCGGGAGAGCAGGTCTTCAAAGTGCTCTTCGAATGGCGGTGTCCTCGGTGATGCTACATCTGAACGACGGGGTGTTGGCGGGACTGCCGGGGTGGTGGGAGGCTGTTCGTTGATGGAGAGGTCCTGATTGTACCAATTGTCGAATTCTTGTTGACGCCAGTAATCTGTGAGAAAAACGGCATTGTCAGCGCCTGGGTAGTCTGCTTCTCTGGCCTCGTTGTCGGTTTGGAAATGTGGGCCGGGTACGACTTGTTGGGAGAGGTCTTGATTGAGGAAGTCGTCGATGGTTTGTTGGGCTTGATAGTCGGAGCGATAGCTGCTGTTTGGAGCGCCTGGTTGGTCTCCTGCATCGGCGTCGTCGTCGTCGTCGTCGACATCTGGAGGGAAGAGCTCATCGTAGCTAGGCTCTGGCAGGAGACGTGGGTCGCCGTCTTGATCGTCGTAGATATCGTCACGCTCGTCTGGTTCGTCGTCTGTATCGATGGAGTCCCACAATTCTTCAAGACCTGGCACCCATTCGTACAGAGCTGTCTCAGGATTGGCTTCCTCCCTAATCCATTGCTCGAAATTAACAATCTTGTCTATTGTCGTGCCGAGAGGAATAGCCTGGGCGTCTTCCCAATACTCCAAGACTTGGAACAAGTCGAATCCAGCAACGATCGCTTCGTCAAATAGTCGTCGCAGTCGATTTTCATGTCTGGGCTCAGCCAGTGCGAGTGCGTCGGCAAGAAGGTATTGCTGAACATCCTCCCGCCATCTTCTGAACATACTTCGCATCCTGCCAATGTCCTTGCTGATGTCATGTGCATAATTCTGAACGGTGGTCACTAGATGTCCATCCCATTCTACATCAAGCTGATAGAACGACGTGGAAATGTTGCGCCAGCTTTTGGTGACGCTCCACTCACGCTTCTTGTACCACAGAATCTCCTCTCTGAAGTCGACAGCTGCTGTGTCTTTGATGGCAGCGACTTTGCCTTTGTCTGTCACTGAGAAGCGTGGGGGTTGGTCTTCTTCGTCTCCAGGGTCTTCTCCGTCTCCAGGGTCTTCTCCGTCTCCAAGGTCTTCTTCCTCACCAGGGTCGTCTCCCTCACCAAGGTCTTCTTCCTCATCATCTTCTTCCTCACCAGGGTCTTCTCCCCCATCAAGGTCTTCTTCGTCTTCAAGGGCACCTGACATTGGGTAGTCGTTCGGATCAGCATCTTCGACGTCCAGCTCGTCCAAGTCAGACATGCCGGTGATGTAGTCGTCGCCGTCGATCTCATCAGATCCATCCTGAGGCTTTCTTTTCGCAGGTGGTGTGTACTTGGGTTTCTTGGGAGACGGCGACTTGCTGCCTCGCGATGGTGACTTGCTTGGACTACGACGAGGAGGTCTCTTGGGGCTGTTCGGCTTCGAAGCCTTGCCAGAACCACCATCATCATCGTCATCGTCATCGTCATCATCATCGCTAGAGTCGGGATCTCCACCATCTAAGGTATTTTTCAAAGCTGGAACCCAAGCAAACAACGTGTCATCGTCCCATTCCTTGGCCTTCAACTCAGCTTCAAAAAGATCAAGAGCATCCTCTGGCACAACTTCCTTCTTCAAACACTCCAACAAGCGCTCGGCGAGGAAGAAATAGTCGAATCCCTTTCGCATGAGTATGCGGAACATGTCAAAGACGCGCTCTTGAAGATGCTTTGGCGAGAAGTATTCCTCCCAGTCGTCCAAGTGTCCTTCGATGACCTCAAGGCATTGCCATTCTCGATCGGCAAACGGGCCATCAAGTAGCCGGTCAAGCTCCTCTCTGGCAACGTTCCAGTTCGGTTTGCGGTGTTGACCATAAGTCTCCAGGCTGAGTCTGTCAAAGAAACAGGAGATGTACGTCCAGGCTTCACAAATTTCCAAATCTCTCTGTTGCGACTCGAGAAATTGATCTTTGAACTTCTTCACGATAAGATTCTCGCGACTGATGGACTCGCTCTTCCCGTCTTCTTCTTGCGAGCGTGGTCGCTTCCCGAACCACCGTCCACCCGTAAGCGACATTGAAATTGTCGGCACGTTACCAAATGGCTCCGATTCCGGAAAACTGAAGATCTTATTCAGTCTCGGCGCGAAATCCAGCAATGAAGAATCTGCATCGCAGTTATGAAGCATTGTGTCCATGTGCTCCCGGTATCTCCATGGACCATCGACTGCTGCGAAGGGGTGTTTCTTGCCCTCATGATACAAGATAAGCAAGTAAGTCGGATCGATCCCCAAGCCGATGTAGTGATCGAAAACCTTTCCGAAATCTTTGAGACCGTCATCACTATTCAGCGGTAGTGTCGTTGCCTCCTCAACGGCGTGGCGGCGCCATTTGCGGTACTTCTTGAGCAGGCGCTTGCGATCCTCGTCCTCGCAGAGATTGTAGATCTCAGTCCTCGCAGTAGGAGCAGCCTCGTCAGGATTCTTTCTCGATCTGTGGAGGACCTCAAACCAGATGTTGCTAACCAAACGCCAGGCCTCCCATGGTTTCCAGCCTTTGTTGCGCAGGTAACGAAATTCCTTGTCGAAGGTCTTGATGGTTTCCTCACACCAATCAGGATACCATTCGTAGTCATCGTCACCTTCGTTGTCAGTCCCAGCGAGGAGGTCACCAACTGGATCCGTATTGTCTGGAGGATTGACAGGATCTCCGTCGATGACTTTGGTGTCGCTCAGATTGTCGGGCATATCCACATCTTCGTCGGTAGCATCTCGTCCGAGCGTGGCAGATGATCCATCGTCCGGCAAGTCTTCATCAGCATTCGTCTCATTCGTGCTCCACCAATTCCAAGGCAAGAGGGACGACATCTTGATCGATCGTCTTCGCCTTACGGTGTGGATGGTAGGAAATCAAGTTAGGGAGGTACAACTCCAGCTCCTGTAGACAATCCATGTTGAGGATGAACAAAGACTTTGTCGACTTCATCGCCGGATCCGGAGGTGTGTTGAAGTCGAATTCGAATCCTCAATGCGGACAAAGAGCAAGTCCACATTCCCGCTTCTGTACTGCTGGAATGTAGATTCACAATGCATTTCGAGGTCCCCAAGTTCGAGTCCGAATATTCTGCCCTAGTTGACAAAAGTCAATTGCTCGGATACAAGAATAAAGTCAGTCCAAAAAGACATTGACAGATGATAAAAATGTTTAGAAAAAAATGCAAAAAGATATTATCCGCTGATGTGTAGCTCTGTACCCCTGTTAGGATACATTCGATCATTTGAATGCTGAAGTTGAACATACTCGGATGGTTTCGATCCATCGACCTCCGGGTTATGAGCCCGGCTAGCGCTAGCGTTAGCACATGAAATTTTGTCGTGAATGAGTCACAGTTTAAGCTTACCGCTCTTCCCCTGCGAAATTGTCAGTAAGACGCAACGCCACGCTTGCAAGTTGGGTCGACCGTACCTGAGCTACGAAGCTGCTGATTGGATGCTGGTTCTGAATCTTTGGTTGTTTATGTGTACTGGATTTTGAAGTTCTTTGTTACGTTTCGAGGTTCACAGCTTCGGCTTTTTGCCCTCGGCTCCTCGACTTCCCACTTTTGCCCATTCTACCTTGTGGTCAACTTTCTCGTGCCACTCTTTCATCAACAATCGCGAAATTAACAAAAGTCCACTTTCACATAGCCAGCCGCGCCGATGACGCTCTTCAACAAAGAAATGCAAGATGCTCAAAATTGAGTTTCGGTTTCGGCTTGTGTTACCGCTTCGATTATGATGGGCTACGGACGTCGTCAGACCACGAACTAACTCTGGACTGGCTCTTTGGTGCTGACCTTCAAGAAGATCTGTGATGACAAAAGCGGTCGCGAGCTACTGCAGGTCCCGCCCCTCAATCAGTGTGGTGTGGAAGGCCGGAACTAGTCAGCGCTACGATCTGAGGTATCTCAAGGGGATGAGATGTAGCATGTGCATGGTTTCCATAGCGAGCTTCGCAGACAAGCGCTCGGCGTTCGGCCTGCTCATTACGAGGTGGGCGGATAGCTTTGTTGAGGCCTGGCCATAGAGCTTTGCACTCCAGAGTCCGGCATTCACGGCGCGAGCAGCACATCATTTTTGTAATCGATGCTCATCATGCGTCCGAACAAACGGTGTTGGTCGCTCAGAAAAGTCCCAATAGATCCTCATTCGTCTTCTTCTGTCCACTACAGTTCATTTGTGTTTGAGGCGGCGGAGGTTGGTCGTTCATGTCAAGTCCAGCGAAGCCGTTCATCAGATCCTGGCTGCCGCCACCGTTGGTGTTTGTTGAAGCAGATGAGTCGCCCAAGCCCATGAGATCTTCCAGACCACCTGATGGAGCTTGCGCAGACGTTGGCGATGTGATCGCAGGGCTTGCGACTCTTTGCGGTGTGCCAGAGAGTCCTTCGAGACCCGATGCACCCATAGCAGGTGCCTTCTGCATCGAGGCTGGCGCAGCACCGTCGAAGTCGATGTCCAGAAGATTCTCGGCATTGCTTTGCGTTTGAGGTGCACTGTTCTGTCCCGCAATGGCCGCAGATACTGCTGCGGCTGCGATGGGATTGTCCCGAGCATTCTGCTTCGCCTCTTCGATGGCCTCTTCTTGCAACGCTGATGATCTGCCAGCACCGAGGAACGCCTTGGGAGGCTTGTGGTAGACGGACGATAATGTTGATAGATTTGGTAGGAGCTGTTCCAGTAGCGGGGCCGGAAGAACAGGAATCGTGGAGCTTATCGCTGGTCGCTGCGCCAAGACAATGTTCTTCGCTGTTTGTGGGTCGGCGGATAATAATCTCCAGTAGACGTACGCGCGGTCTCGAACATCAGGATTGTCGTTCTCGGCAGTGGCGGCTTGGAGTACCTTTTGCACAAGGCCTTGCGACTCATCGGGCTTCTTCAAGAAGAGCTTGACAACAGCAGTGATGATTTGCAGTTGTGTCTGCGAAAGTCAGCAAAGCGCCACAGACAGAGGATTGTCGCACTAACCTGTGTGAACTCTTCATTGAAACCTTCCACAAAGCCCTCCAAGATATCGCCAGCATTTGAGATTTTTTCCGCATACTCGCCCACAATCCAGATCAAGCTCCCTCTTGCGTTCGAATCGTCCAGGTCGTCAATGCATTGGCACAGAGTCGGTATTATGCCTTCGTAGCCAGGGTATTTTCGGAAGATATCCTTGATCACGACAATGACTTCTTGCACCACATACCCGACTTTGGTATTGATGAGCTCCAAGAGCACATTCACGGCCTTTTCGGCACACTCCTCAATCTTGATCGCCACTTGGCTAATGGCACGAATAGCTTTTCGCACAAAGTCAACGTCCACTTCCAGCGCATACTCTTTCAGTTCCATCAACAGCTGATCCACATTCTGTGAGTTTGCTATCCGAACTATGATCTCCAGCTTTTGCAGCTTCAGGTAGGGCGGGTCGTTGTATTTGCAGAAGAAGACACGCATCTCCTTGTCGAGAATGCCAGGTTGCTTCTGTAGTAAAAGGTCGATGTTCCGAAGTGCTACGTATTGGACCTCGGGCTGACTGGAGATGAGCGTGACGAGAGGTGGCGACATCTTCTTGATATATGTGGCGTGTAATTGGGAGTTCTCGATGTGTTGCATGTGGAGGAAGACGACCTTAACTGCTGCCAAGACGACCGATGGATTGACATGCTGGAATTGCGGCATAACCCTTTCGCAGATATGTTCCGCCTCCTTCGTATCTTGTGGCTTGTACTCGGCGAGTGTTGTCATGATAGTGATACGACCCCACTCAGTGCACTCATTAAGCGCAAGCAGCAGCTTCTTGAGTGTCTGGTTTGTCACCACCAGCGCTCTGGTCTCTGGTGCCGCCTCACTTATCTCACCCAGGGCTTGCACGGAGTTTGCAACGACCATGGGGTTGCTATCGCCAATCATCTCTTGCAATGTCTCCAAGAAGCCTTCCTCAATACAGAGCGCCGGGTTGAGGTCGAAGAGCTTAGCCACGCAGAGGGCAGCTGTTTTCCGCACGTAAGGAGATTCGTCTTTCAGTGTCTTCCGTAGAGGCTCTTCCATATAATCCACCATCTTCTCGACTCTGATGCAGCCCATGGTGCGTATCGCCAGTGCTCGGACGAGCGGGTTAGGGTCTTCAGAGTCCTGGACGAAGGTGTTGACCGCCAATATACATAGGTCCGGATGTGATTTCGCGTAATTCATGAGATAGAGGTACACCAGCTTCTTCTGGTCCAAGTCCGGCGTGGCGATGTTCTTGAGCACGTCTGGAAACAGTGCTGAGACATCTTTGCCCAATGTCATGGACATAATAGTCTTCTGAATAGACTCCTTCCTTTCCCAAGCATATTGAGATACCAGGCCCGCCCGCAGCTCAAATGTCTCTCCCTTCCGCGCTGTGCCCAGCGCGCTGCGCAGTCTGTTGACTGCCATACTAAGAGGTGCGTTTTATGTCCGACCGGGAGTTGCTATCTCTCATGCGCCATACAAAGAGCGGGCGGTGGAGTAAGCTATTGACGGCGGATGAGAGAGGCGCTCGTCGTCGTCGATCAGTGCACGGCCGTCCTCGTGTCATGCAATGCGTCCAGAAGGCCGTCAGATAGGAAACTCGTGGGCGCGTATAATGGGCAATGGGCGGGCGGGAGGGTACGTGAATGGAGATGCCTTGAACCACAGAAGGGCCAAAGGGCATTCATCAACGTAGCTCAGAAACCTGGACCCTGCCAAGACCCGAGTCCTTCCTGGTTGACTTCGCGCATCGCCGCCTCTCTGTCACATCAACATCACCTCATCAACATCAAGACAACGATGTGTATGTACATAATGCTATAAGGCCGATTCAAGGGACTTCCAACCAGCATGGTATGAGCGGAATCCACATATCATGGCACACATGTCACTTACATTTGCTTAGCCGTCAAACCTTCCCAACCTGCGCCGGCTCTTTGTCGAAGCCCGTACGGAGGCAGAGGAGAGCGCGTATTCACGAAATGCCGTACGCGTCTATCTGATCAAAACGCCGAGAGGTTGTCGCTGAGAGCTGAGCACGACGCGTAGTTCTACAATTTGGTCCTCTTTATGTCATCAGTTGCGGTCTTCAGTCTGGCTGCCCAGAGGATGAATGGCCAGCGATGAGCCTGCCTTTGAAGCCAAAGGAAATGCCACATTGTCAATGAGCGACTTCAAACATGTCGGAGCTATCACGTCTGAGCGCGAAGATGACTTGGGATGACTCTGATGTACGCAAACTGTCGCCTTAAGCTGTTGCATCGCGCGAATCGCAACTCGCATGCATCACTTTCCGGCGACAGAATTGCCCTCAACTGTCAATGACCTCTGCTGCGAAGTTTGGGTCATATTCTGAACGAAAGGACAAGTGCCGCCTTTTGAATGGATTGACCATTGCTGAGCAGCACATGAGTGATCGATTCTGCGGGATCACCGACTTCCCGTCCTTGGATACGACGGAAGAGCCTTGTACTCATCGACCTTCAAGACAGGGCCTACGATGCTCAAAAATCTTTGCCATGTCAACACTGTTGAGGAAAGCCTACATGTATCCTTCAAACACCGCAGATAGCCGCGCCTCAAGTTTGCGCCTGTCGGAGCTTCCTACCCCAGCTCCGTCTCTGCCTTTGTTCCGACACGCGCAGCTACTTTTCCGACGCTATTTCTCTTCCGACAACAATGCTACTGCAAGTCTAACTTCGTTAGCAGGATAGCAGACCTATCTCTCACCACAGTTCGTCCTATCTGTGGTCGCAACCTTGCAGCAGAACATTGCCGGCCTTTACAATAATGTCGCAACGCTGAAGAATCGAAACTAGACTCATCCCGCCACTAACGAACTTTATTAATCCATGTTTATCTGCGCCCTCCCGCCCTACCGAGCTCACTCAGCGGCTACGGGTCCACATCCACTGCACTTCGATATTTAGTCCCAAATTTCCCTCGACCTCACGTCTACTCTTCACCTTGATCATCGACAAGTCGTACAAGAAAACCGGTCGCGCAGTCATGGCTGTCCTCGACGAAACGACGCCGCTGCTCACCAACGAAGACATCCAGGTGCCCAAAAATCTGGACGACGAAACTCGCAAATTTGTCGTGGACTTTGATACCAATGGCGACTCCGACAATCCTATGGAGTGGTCGAAGACATACAAATGGAGCGCCACCGCATTGCTCGCGCTCACAGCGTTCACAGTGTAAGTTGACATCGGGGATTCCGATCACTGGCCCTGAATAAGGTTCACTGGGATAGACCCTGATAGATGAGAATAGGACTTTCACGTGCATCTCCGTGGTTCCCGTCGCCAGTCACATTGTTGCCGACCTCGAAGGCCATGGAAGCAAGTCCTCGAGTGTATTGCTTGTCACGATTTGGGAGCTTGGAGAAGCAGCGGGACCGCTTTTCATTGCCCCATTGAGCGAAGTTTTCGGCCGATACCCGGTGATGAACGCCGCCAACGTCTCCTTCATCGCGGCCACACTTCTGGCGGCTTTCTCGCCCACGGCGCCGATTCTGATTTCTGCTCGCTTTCTGACCGGCCTGGCCGTTGCCTCGAATGTTCTCAATCCCGCGATCGTCGGAGACATGTTCATTTCTGAGCAGAGAGGCTCGGCAATGAGCTTGATAATGCTTGCTCCTCTCGTTGGCGGTGCTATTGGCCCTGCCATCTCAGGTGCAATCGCAGAGAACATTGGATGGCGCGCAGTGCTCTGGATCTGCGCCGGGCTAGCTGGATTCTGTGAGATCGTATTCCTTACCTATTTTAGAGAAACTTTCAAAGTACCGATCCTGGCGAGAAGGGCTGCGAAGCTACGCAAGGAGACCGGCAACCCGAACTATCGGACACTTTTCGAGATTGAAGGCGACCAGAAAAAGACCTCCATCTGGGAATCTGTCATGCGCCCGGCCGTCGTGCTTTTCAGCTCTGGTGTTCTGCAAGCCATGTCAATCTTCGGCTCGGTCTCCTTCACGTACTTTTACGTCATGTCTACCACGCTACCCGATATCTTGGAGACGATATACGAACTCACACCTGCACAGACAGGAGCCGCCTTCATCTCCTTCTCGATCGGGAGCCTGATCTGCGTTACGATCTGCAACCGCGTTCTGGATAGGATATATACACACCTACGAGACACGCGTGGCAAGGGTGTCGGGCATCCAGAATATCGACTACCACTGGTCATCGCCGGCGGCTTCTCGATGCCACTCGTCGTGGCCATGTACGGATGGGCGGCTGAGTTGAAGGCTCCACTACCGATATACCTTGCCATCGTGGCGTTGCTAGGTGCATGTCTGATGCTCGGGTTTCTTCCCCTAATGGCCTACGTCGTGGATGCCTTTGGGCTGTACTCGGCCTCTGCTATGACGGCCGTCATTGTCACAAGGTGTCTGGTGGGCACATTCCTGCCTTTGGCTACGGAGCCGCTGGTGGGCAAATTGGGATACGGGTTCGCGTTCACAGTTCTGGGAGGTTTGAGTCTGACGTTGGCGCCGTTGCCGGTCCTCGTTATGAGATACGGACAGAAAATGAGGACGAGAAGCGCGTACACGAGGCAAGAGTGATGAGTAATGAAGGTAACGAACTTTTGGGTGTAGTGACGCGATTCAGCGCAGGCGTTTAGGCATCGAAAATGGAACGATACAATGGGGAAAAGCGATGGTCTTTGGCGATGTAAGGATCAGATACAACTCATAGAGCAAGAAGACATATTTCATCATCGGGGCCCGGCCACTGTTTCGCCCTTGCAGTCAAGGCCGGCGACGAATGCCCAGACCAACGCGTCCTTAGCTTGGAGGTATGAAAGTCGAGGACAGCTACCTCTTTGAATTGCCTCGTTCATGCTTCGGACTACTGCCGAATGGCATTACTGTCTTGCGGGCCGACTCCGATCCGCTGATTGCGAGCGGAACCTATGCGAAGTCTCTCATTCGGCACCACGGCCCAAACAAGAGACAACACTGTCGGCATACTCTACGACATATGTCGATCCCGCCACTGCCGACTGCCGCTTCCGATGCAATGCCATTCGACCTTTTGCACGCAACCCAGCAGACTGTCGGTGATGAACAACGTCTTGCCATCTTTTCCGCCAAAGGTACAGTTTGTCAGATTGATTCCCCTGGTACCGCTTGCGATTCGGACTTTGGGCATGCCGTGTTTGTCGACCACGAATACCGAACCGAGGCTTGGATGGCAAACGAACAAGTTTCCTTCTTCATCAATAGCGAGTCCATCCGGACCCGCAACTCCAAAGGAACGGAAGAAGACCCCGACTTTAGACGTTGAGCCATCTGGGTGCAGAGGCAAGCGCCAGACCTCGTTCGACCTTGTCATCGCCACAAAGAGGACCTTCTCGTCTGGCGAAAGAACGAGCCCATTTGGTGATACACCATTGGAGACAAGCACATCAAGTCTGCCGTCTGAACATAAGCGATACACTTTGCCGCTCGGATCGACCATCGAAGTCTGCCCTTGATCGGTGAAGTACACGTTGTTCTGCGAGTCCACAATTACATCGTTGGGTCCTTTGAATCTCTCCAGATTGCGCCGAGTCAGCAGAGGGGAGATGCTGTTCGCAACAGGATCGAAGAGCAAGAGTCCCTGTCTTTCCATCAATAACGGCGATAATGAATTGGAAGCGTCATGGCTCACCTGCTTGTAGTCTGCGACGACTATCTTCCCATCCCGCCTCACTGCCATCCCGTTGGGCTCTCCATCGTATTTGATGCACTCACGTGGTCCGCTCTCGGCATCGATCTGGAGAAGGCGGCCTTGTGGAATGTCAGTGACGAAGAGCTTGCCTTGGTCGTCGTACGTCGGTCCTTCAAGGAAAATGTTCTGGTAGCCTCCAGCAAATCCGCCTCGCCATTCGCTTTCCTCTTTGCAGCGCAGGTGAGGAGGGATTTCTGCGTGGAGCTCGGCGCTTATGGTGGGCGGAGGTGGGAAGAAGTTCATCGTGTTCAATCGTTACATAGAGGACTACGCGAGACGAATTCGAAATGCCTGCTGTTCAGTGGTTGCATCTGAGCTGGGCACGCGGTCTCGCGGACTTGGTCCGAAGGATATCGGACGCGACCCGCTTATGGATACTCGCCTTACATGGCTTCCACCCACCTGCGGAGAAGTTGTGGAGTCCCCAGACGAAGCTCTGAACCCCCATAAACCGGAAGTCAGACACGGCAAGAAGCCGAGGGCTACAACTTATCAAACTCGCCAGTTCACGTCTCCTGTCGGCATTCAAGACCCAAGCTCGCACATCATGGCACGATCTCACCTCATTGCGACTACGAGCCAGGCTGTGAAAGACACGCCTCGTGAGGTTTTCAACATCTATCTGTTCTACTGCAAGGCGAACATTGCATTCAGTGGTGTTGCTAAAGGATTTGATGAAGGCATGGCATTTCCGACGACTCTGACTGGAGCCCTTGGACTACGCTGACGACTCAATATCCAGGTAACATAGGATCGATCGTCGTACAGAGCAAGTTCAAATCCACCTTTGGTGTTTCGTATCAATCTGAAGACCACTATGCCAACACCAAAGGCTGGCTCGTTTCGATTGCTACAGCCGGTGCTGTCTTCGGCTGTCTCTTTGTGAGCTCTGATGATCTAACAACTTCCGAGACGCCTGTTCTGATATGGTTCAGTGCACGTGGCTCAACTCAAGACTCGGCCGCACCAGGGTCCTTCAGCTCTACACGCTGATCTACATTGTCGGTGTGCTTGGACAGACGTTCAGTAGCGGCTCCCTCGGAGGTCTTTACGCGTCTCGTGTTATAGCTGGATTCGGCATCGGCGGAACAACCGTTGTACCCAGCATCTATCTCGCAGAGGTACGCTTTCTCATTGCCCAACATTACGACGGGAGCTAAAGATGTTTCAGATTGCTCCAAAATCCATCAGAGGTCTGATCACAGTCCAATACGCTTGCTGTCAACAACTTGGCGTCGTTTTCGGCTTCTTCATCAATTACGGCGTGACGAAGTACCACGCAGGCACAAACCTGCAATGGCAATTACCTACTGCTTTACAACTTGTACCCGCTGCCATCTGGGGCCTCGGCAGTCTCTTTGCAGCAGAGTCACCGCGTTGGCTTTTGGCTGCCAATCGGAGATCAGAAGCCATTCGCAGCCTGGTACGACTTCGAAATCTCCCAATCGAACATCCTCTCGTTGCTCTCGAGCTCGACGCGATGCAGATGCAAATCGATCATGAGGCGGAGTCAATCGCTGGAAGTACACAATTGGACTTGCTGAAAGAGACGTTGGGCTCAGTAGCCAATCGTCGGAGATTTCTGTTGATGTTCATGGCACATCTATTTGCTCAATGGTCGGGTGCCAATGCGATTACTCAGTATTCGCCTACTATATTCGGATACGTAAGTATTTGCCTCCGCACTACCGTAAGACACAAAGTTAATGAGCCGTGACACCTAGCTCGGCGTCCCCAACAACGAACTCACCTTCCTCACAACCGGAATCTATGGCCTCGTGAAGTTCCTCTCGGTCTTCCTCTTCAGCCTGTTCATAGTCGACTTCCTCGGTCGGCGGAAGT
Organism: Pseudocercospora crystallina; assembly: GCA_003666085.1. Lineage (NCBI taxonomy): Eukaryota > Fungi > Ascomycota > Dothideomycetes > Mycosphaerellales > Mycosphaerellaceae > Pseudocercospora > Pseudocercospora crystallina. The sequence continues at coordinate 215,667 of QQNG01000250.1, forward strand.
CTCTCCTGACTGGCATAGTCATCCAAATGTCGACGTTGATCTTCGTCGGCGGATTCCTCGGAGCTTCGAATGGCCTCTCCACAGCCCAGATTGCCGCGGATGGAAATCTGCGACGAGCCTCCGTAGCTTCCATCGTCGCAATCTTCTTGCATGCCGTCGGATGGAGTATCGGCTGGTTCTCCATGCCGTATTTGATCAATTCGGAGATTTTTCCAACGAGGATTAGGAGTTTCAATATGTCAATCTTTATGGCACTGCATTGGGCCTGGTATTTTGGATGCTCGAGAGCTATGCCTAGTCTGTTGGCTGCGACTGATCGGTACGGGGCTTTTGTGTTCTTTGCGGGGATTTGTGCGTTGAGTTTGGTATTTGCATGGTTTTGTATGCCGGAGACTGCTGGACGAAGTCTGGAGAGTCTGGACAAATTGTTTGAGAGACCAATCTGGACGATTTGGAAGGTAGCTTACCCGAGAGAGGAAGACGTCCTGGAGGTCGTGCACATTGAAGATAAGGGGGAGAAGGATGATTTCGTTGAGCGGGCATGACAATCTGAAGGGAGAGACGTGGTTGGAGGAGCTGCTGGTCGCGATCATCGCAGGGTCTGGCTCAAACCAGAACGACACGGCTTGAAATTCCAGATAACGCGACAGATAATGTTCCTTCCATCGATCATGAACATTCAGCTTCGGACGCCAGGGTATCATTCGGACGCGATAGAGTGTTATGTCGTTGTCGATCGATCGATCTGCAGCTGGAGTCGGAGCCAGAGCTGGAACTCAGAGCTGGAACTAGGAAGCTGAGACTTGGAGCTGGAGGACAAAGCCAGCCAGATTCATTCATCCCCAACTTTCACATCTTGGCTCTCACATGCGAAACTTCACAAATTCAGCCATTGGCGCCCCAACAAGCATACATAATAGTTTTTCTTCGCCGCCCCACTCATTCTGGCCAATCAGAAGCCTCCCCTTGTAGCTCAGCTGGAGTATGTTGCCATATCTTCTGCACGTCTTGAAATAATTCTAATATCTCTACAGAGAGCGCGGGACTGTAACGGAAGAGTCATCCCGAGGCCATCAGTTCGATCCTGATCGAGGGGAATTTCCTTTTGCGACCTTCTGATTCGTTGAAGACGAGATCGTAATTTTGCAGACTTGTGGGAGCTTCGTGCGAGCACGAGGTCGAGCACGGACCAAATTATCCCGTGTGGAATCGCTCTTTCCGCGGTGTTTAGACGTCGTGAGAATAGGGAAGGACACTGAGATCTCGGATCATCGAAATTTTCGGCAAGCCGGACAGAGATTGTTTTGGCTTCTCGGAGGCTTAGAAACGTTCGAGCATTTGTTCTATGGACTTGGTCGCTCCAGAGCATATTTAGTAATTGTGCCGGAGTTCAGGAATTGCTCGTTTTTGATATTTCTGGTGCGTGGCACATCGCAGCCTCAAGCTCATCAAGGGGGTCCGTGCGGCGCATGTGCGAACTTTATTCGATGAGAGAGCCACAGCTGTCAAGAATGAACGATCATCACTTTCTTGCCTACATAAACGACAAGATAGGGTATCAACCAGTCATTACACCTTCACACCAAGCCAATGTATCGATCAAGGAGTCTCCTCCGCATCAGCGTCGCCTCCTCTAACGCCACGACCCTTGTACTTGGTCTCTTCGATCAAGTTTAGCTCATCTTCCTTCGCATCAAGACTTCTCCAGGTAAACCAAAAGCCAACACCTCCGACAAAAGCGAGGATAGCAACCACAGCGTAGTTCCATGTGAGAAGAGGATCTGCTGCTAGAGGAACGAGAGCCTGGCCGATGGCAGCTGCAAAAGCGTTCTGCAGAAGATTTACACCCATAACCAGACCGCGCATGTTTTCTGGAGCCTTCGAGAAAGCGTACTCCAACCCGGTGATCGATGCGAAGATCTCAGAGAAGGCAATCAAGCAGTATGGCACAGCCTGAACCCAAACGTTGATCGGTGCCGTGCAGCCCTCTCCAGTGCTCACATCGCTGTTGTCGCAAGGCGATTTCTGGTAGATGTAGTACTGCAGCACGGTTGAGGAGATCATAGCAGCTGAGGCAATGAAGAAACCCCAAGTGATACGCTTGATGGGTGTGAAGTGAAAGCCGGCCTTGCGAATCGCGGGGTAGACGAAGAAGTCCATGATCGGGATGAAGATGACGAGGGTGATCGGGTTCAGATTGTTGATCAGATCGTTGGGAACGCCGTTAAGCTCCATGGTGGCAGATTGGGAAGTCAAATTGTTAACCATCTGGTTATATGCGAGCCAGTAGAGGGGTAGCCAGAAGAAAACCTTGCAGGCATTGAACCCACGCGCAACTTGATCGACCCAGTTGTCGTCAACGCCTTGTAGGAATGCGGGTGCGGAGTCTCCGAGGCGGCTTGGCTTGACACGCTCCCAGAAGTCGTCGCGTTTGAAATTACGATATGTCGTTACAGGGTTGACTGACCAGCACCCCTTTGATGCGAGGCTGAGCACCTTGAAGGATTTAGAGAGGACAGACTCCGTGGGTGGTGTCAGCTTGTAGAACCTCTTGCAGGCAATGAGCACGACCGGTGCAATGAAGAACATGAACGTCGGCAGAGCGTAGGCTAGCCAAAACCCAACGTAACGCTCAGCGTAGACCATGCCGATACTACCGGAGAGAGATCCGAGGTTTATCATCATGTAGAAGTAGAGGAAGACACGGGAGTACGTGACTTGCGGATCCTTGATGACGCGCTCGCCGCTCTTCAGTGTGACGATCACTGGGCGAGTCTGTGGAATCTGTTCGGCCAGCAGTGGCGAGATGTTGGACTTGAAACCTCCAGTACCGATACCCATAATGACGAGACCGACGGCGAAACATCCGAGAGCGCCCGAAGGGTTGTCCATTACACTCGGGATAGAGGAGCAGATGAGAATGATATGTCCGATGATAGCCGCGAGAATGGCGTATTGAACAGTCAAGAAGCGTCCGAGGTATGTGTCTGCGATGTAACCACCAACAAGGGGCATAAAGTAGGCCCAAAACTGATTGAAGGTCTGTGAAATTGGTTAGTATTTTGTAAGGCAATGCACAAGCTCAAAATACTCACGGTAAGACCGGTTGAGGCTCGCTGGCCCTGTCCGAGACCACCAGCCTGAGTGCAAGAGTCGACGTCCCATCCGGGAGCATTGTAGCAAAGCGCGCTCTCCACAATCTCGCCAGTTCTCGATCCGAAGGGGCGTGGCTGTTGGATGAAGTTGACAAACACCACCGTCGTTCCGTAGTAGCTGAATCGTTCGCAGAACTCGACAAAAGTGATCGTCATTGCGGTCCATGGGATCTTGCCAGACATTCGGCGGAGCGTCTTCATCTCCTCCATGGTAGGCTCATTCTCATAGCCGCCGCTGTGCGCTACAGACGATGATCCGACATCATACTCCTTGGTCGTTTGCCCGTAGATGGCAGCTTTTTCTTGCTCCGCGGTGATGACACTGGGTCGGCGTGCTTCAGCCATGACGGCCAGGTCCTGCTCGAGCGGTGCGCTCATCGCGAAAGTTAGCCCGTGTAATGAGGGATAAGAACGCGTCGACTGCAATGCGAGTGCACTGCGACGGAGATGACCGATATATATACCGATGTCAATGCCTCAATAATTTCCTCTCAAAGACAAGGCGTCGAGCACGACATTCATATAGCTTTGTCCAGGCCGTACAAAGGCAACCACTAGAGGATCAGCGCCCGGGTTTCTGTACCGCGCTTGGCAGATATATTGCAGTAGACGCGCCGCACGAGGTTGGCACGCGACTGTATCGACCCGATGCCCAATCGGTCAAGTAATTGCAGATTTTAGTGAGTTGTACAGCGGCAGAAGCACAAAAGACAGCTCTCCGCTCAGCCCACAGGATCAGGATATACTACCGTAACATTACTTGCCACAGGAACGAGCGTGGCCAAGGCGGAGGTCAGACCACGACAGGAAGGTGCGATAAGCAATCCAAGAGCCGTCACGATAGCAGACGCGCTCCATGAGACTCCAGTGCTTGCGACAGGGCGACCCAACCCATTTCGACGGATGCATCTGGATAGCGTCTTGGAGCCTCCTTGGCGACCGGGCCTGGGCACCGCGGTTCATGTCGGTCTGTTGATTGCGTGCTGAAGCCGATGCGGTATTTACAGCGGATGGCAGCGGTCTTGGTTCATTTGGTGGCCGTCCTATGCCGACATATCGATGCTCCAGATGAGCACATGAAGGATGAGGTTGGATATGTGAAGAAGAAGGTCAGAAAGGAGGACGAAGGATGCAAGTCTTCGATCTTGGCATCTCCACATTGAATCACCAATGCTCTCCGAGATACGCTAGGGATCCCCCAACAACCATCTCCCTTATCTTTACAACCCACATGTTCGACAGGGAATTGGGAATTTCTAGAACGCCGCACGATGGGTTGCCGAAGACCGTGGATGCTGTGGCGAACCTGTCCTCAACTCTGGTCTGACTTTGAAGCAACTCGTCCAGAATCAACCTCTTCCAGAGATGAGATCACAAGGAAAAGGCAATTGTTTCTCTTGGGGGCTGCGAGTTCCAAGCTCCCCGCTCTCGCAAGCTTTGAGTTCACAAGGTCACGACGCATGTTCTGTTCGAAGAATAGAAAGCCAATGGCCAGCTTTGCTTTCAGTTGGCGGAGGCAGCCGGTGTCGATGACCAGCAATGGACCATGTATCGCATGCGCCGGATAGACACAGACTTCACCAGGTCTGAGTCGAGCGCTGAAAAGCAGGACGTACCAGTTGCGACGCCTTGCTCTCCAAACGAACTTCCATCAACAGCGTCGCAGCATGCAAAATCGAGTGTTTCAGTCCTCCAGCCGAATTGAAGGGTGCTAAGACTGCTTGGCTGGACGCCTCCCATTGCTGCTTTGTGCAGTGGCGCCGTGGCATTGTCTTCTTTTACGCCACGGGCCAGCCGACCTTCCTGTTGTGTGGCCTTCGCGGTATGTGGAGCAGGCCGGGCTCTTGGAGAGATGAGCTGCATATACATCGTCCGAGAAGGCCAGTAGAACGCATATGGATACAGTACTGAAATCGGCAAACCTGGTGACCAGATCCTTCGAAGGCCAGACGGCAAGAGATGGAGCTCGCCAAGTCGTGCTGGAGTTGTCAGACCTTGGCTGCGCGGAGACATGACCTTTCTCCCTTTATGTTTGGAGGACAATTGTCGATACCGTTGATAACGATACGAGGTCTCACGCCGTGCCTGCAGAGCCGAGCAGGTGAGGTTGGGACTCTCGTTTGCAAGATCTTACTACTGACGTTGGTGCTTACGTCCGTGCGCAGGAGAGCGGTCGTCCTGCATTCATCCTTCGACCTCACTTCATGATGCTGGAGAGCTGCTACGAACGTGGCTGGATATATTTCACGATACGAGTGAAGCCAAACGGTCACATCTCTTTCAGTGTCGTGAACACTCGAAGTCGCTTTGCACTCTGAAAGTGCTACTCCATTCCGGCCAAAGATCTTTATCATGACTCGTCGAGTTGCAGGGCCAGGTTCGAGTACAACGCATTTTCTCTGTCGCTGCTACGATGTCTTCAACTACAGTTTGCTAATCTGACTCGCTCACAGAGGCGGCTAGCTTCGCCGCAAAGGTGTGTTTCCCGAGAAGTTGCCCGACGGAAAGGCAAAGATAGGCCATAGGCGGCGCACGGTCTTCGCAATGCCAAAGACATGGACGATTCCCAGATGAAGACGCCTGCATTCTCACAGCAACGAAGAAGTCCACCCAAATGGCAATGGCGTTGATTCAAGCCATGTCACTCGGGACAGCCTTATTTCTAGGCCTTGCCGGAGCCCAAAGCGCACTGCCAACCGCGAAGACGCCGAATGGAACCTACGTTGGCCTTTATAACGCATCTTCTGGCATCAACTACTTCCTTGGAGTTTCATATGCTCAGCCACCTACCAAAGAGCTGCGATTCCGCAACCCTGTGTCATTGAACTCTTCTTGGAGTGGAATCCGGCCAGCGCAATCGATTGGCGACAGCTGCGTCGGATATGGCAGTGACATGTCAGGTCTGGAGGTCTCCGAAGACTGTCTCAACATGAACATCGTACAACCAGCTGGAAAGCACTCCGAGCTTCTTCCCGTGGCCGTCTGGATCTACGGTGGAGGGTACTACGAAGGTAGTGCGAACCGTCCTGCTTACAATCAGACACGCTTCATCCAAAACTCGGTCGATATGGGATTACCAGTCATTGGTGTAACCTTCAACTACCGACTGACAGCGTTTGGCTGGCTCTGGAGTGAAGAAACTCAAGCAATGGGCGATACGAACATGGGTCTTCGTGATCAGCAAATGGCACTGCGCTGGATTCAGGAGAACATCAAAGCCTTTGGAGGTGACCCAAATCGCGTCACGATCTATGGTGAGAGTGCGGGTGGCATTTCAATTGGCAAGCATCTCATGGCATATGGCGGTCGCAATGATGGCCTCTTCCACAACGCTATACTCGAAAGCGGCGGGCCTCTGGAGAAATGGCCTTACGGATTCAAGAATGCAACAGAGTACATGCAGACCGTGTATCGCAATCTCACCGATTCGACTGGCTGCTCAAATAGCTCGAGCTCGTTGGAGTGTCTTCGTCAGCTGCCGTTCGATGAGCTTAACGCTGCTTTGAACATCACAAACACTTGGGTCTCCGGTACTGGTCTCGGTCCATTCATTGCCATGATCGATGGAGACATCCTGCAAGAGCCAGCCACGAAACAGATCAGCGAAGCTTCCTTCATCAAAGTCCCGATTTTGTACGGGACCAATTTCGACGAAGGCACAGCCATTGCTCCTGCAGGCATTGACACGGATGAACAGCTCGCAGCAGAGATGGCCAAAGGTGGACCAGACAACGCCACGATCGAAATTCTGAAGGCTCTCTACCCCAACATCAATGCCATTGGGATTCCAGCCACTTACAATCCGCCTCCATACTCCGCATCCTACGGCCTTCAGTGGAAGCGGGCAGCTGCGTACTGGGGAGACATCGTAGAGCATGCTCCTCGGAGAGCTGTGACCACAGCTTGGGCAAAGTCGAATACCACTGCGTACAGCTACCACTTCAACGTGAAGCCTGTTGGCAATGCTGACGAAATCGGCGTTACTCATTTTGCTGAAGTGGCATGGGTCTTTGATAATGTGGATGGAGTCGGGTACGATCTGAATCCGTTCGGAGATGTGGCGAGATATCGAGAAGTTGCGAAGCTGATGAATAGGATGTGGATTTCGTTCATGTATTACAGCGATCCGAATTATCATGGAGGTGAGTTTGATCAGGAGGCAGTAGTGATTTCATGTGGACTGACGTAAGCCTGTAGTGAATGGCACAACATATTGGCCGAAATACGATGTCGTTGGCGCCGGCGTGGGCAGAAACTTCGTCTTCGATGGTAATAGGACGTCGTATGTTGAAGTTGACGATTTCAGGGCCGCTCAGATCCAGTATCTGTCGGAAGTCATGTCGACACAGTTCCATTATTGAGGACATCGTCGGAACATCAGGCAATCGCTGTCGACTAGCCTGTTTTGATGCTCTGAAGAACCATCGTCGAAGGTCAGCTTATGTTGCACAATAATTCTTTTATTCATTCAGTCGGTCATTGTTATTTCCGGATTACTGTACACTCCCTGAACGGGGATGGAGTCAAGGTCCGAGCCGTGTCCGAGGTTGAGTCGTGTCGCGTCTGCAGGAACGACACCACGCTCTCCACCTCAATGGCATCATTGCCCACTCATTGAACGTGTCCCGTGCCAGAGCTCATGGCGAGTCGATGGTGTTATGTCAAGTTTTGAACGCGATAAGGCAAGTTAATTTCTAAGCTCTCGGGAAACTATTTGTACCGTGGACTTCTTCTCACTGTTCTCTCCTTAAGAAAGACCATAACAGACAGCTATACCATTCCCTCTTCTATTGACGTGGGACAAACAGCACAAGATGAAGGAAGCCATTGTTCACGCAGGACCCAAGATTGAGATCAAGGATGTCCCAGTCCCTAAGCCAGGACCTCACCAGTTAGTCATCAAGAACATCTTCAGCGGTTCCAATCCAAAGGACTGGTCAGTATCCCTTAAGAGCTTTCACCCAGATAAGACACTCTGACCCCATGGCACAGGAAAGTACCAGAATGGATTCCAGACACGCCTCCGTTGAACCAAGGCGACGACATCAGCGGTATCGTTCACGAAGTAGGGGAGGGCGTCACAGAGTTCAGGAAGGGCGACAGAGTGGGCGCTTTCCACGAGATGATGAAGCCAGGCGGAAGCTACGCTGAATATGCACTCGCGTGGGACCACACGACCTTCTTCCTGCCACAGAAGACCAGCTTCGAAGGTATGCTTGGCCAGACGCGAAACCTCAGACCATGATACTGACCGTTCTCCACAGAGGGCGCCGCCATCCCGCTCGCCGCTCTCACCGCAGCTGTCGGCCTCTATGGCGACGACACCCTCCGCCTCCCACAACCTACCGCTCCCGCTACCCAGCCAATTCCTCTCGTAGTCTACGGCGCCTCCTCCGCTGTCGGCTCCTACGTTATCCAATTCGCCCAGCGCTCCAACATCCACCCTCTTATCTGCATCGCCGGCCGCGCACAAGAGCATGTAGAGAAGATGATCGATCGCAGCAAAGGTGACACAATCTTGGACTACCGTAAGGGCGATGAGGCGATCCGAAAGGGCATCAAAGATGCGCTGAAGGGACAGAAGCTGGAATACGCATATGATGCTGTTTCCGAGAAGGGCAGCTATCAGAATATCTGCGCTGTGCTCGAGCCGAAGGGAAGCATTACGTTGGTTCTTCCAGGGATGGAATATCCTGAGATTCCGAGTACTGTGAGGAAGACGATTACGAAGGTGGGAGATGTGCATGGGAACAAGAAAGATTTGGGCTTCGTGTATTCAAGGCTGATCACCAGGGGCTTGGAGGAGGGATGGTTCAAGCCGCAGCCGCAAGAGGTCATGCCTGGTGGTTTGGCGGGTGTTCAGAGCGGGTTGGAGAAATTGAAGGATGGTACTGCGAGTGCCGTGAAGTATATTTTCAAGATCGCGGATACTGAGGGTGCTGGAAAGGACTGAAGACAAATTCATGGTGCTACTCTTATGGACCGTAAGTCAGTCGGAAAGCAGCGTAGCTTCACAATCAAAAGACATTAGCAGCAGCCTCTCTTCAGGCATACAACCTCTCCTTTGGCCGCATTATTCCGGATCGCTGATCTTTCCAAAGATGTTCAGTAGCCTTGTCGCGGAAGGAACCCCTCGGTCTCTAGGGTAGGCGACAATTATCTTGGACTTCGCAACTTTTGAAGCCCAGTGCATCCGTATGTTGCTATCAAACGGAAGACGTGGCCGAAACACTCACTCCTGCGGGCTCTTCTGGCGCCGTTGATCCACCACCTTCGGGTGTCTGTACGACTTCGTCCACTTTCTTGATGAACTTTTTCTGAGCGACCGGTAGAGGCTCGCCAGGCGCTGAGACGCAAATGGCACGGCCGACCAGGTTTCCGATGTTGGAGCATCTGCTGTTGATCACCGGGTTCCAGACTTTGAGCTTCATGGAAGACACGGTCTTGTAACCCGAGACCAGATCCCAACAATTCTCGCCCTCCTTGACGACGTGTACTAAGCACTGCTCCGGCAAGCAAATCGTCGATCCCGCTTCGGGCAATTCAGAGCAGTACGCATCGAGGTTATTCAGCTGCGTCAAAGCATACGTCGACACATTCTGGGACAGCGCGATGGAGGTGCAGTTATCGCCTGCCCGGACTGTGTAGGATGACTTGCAGTTCTGCGAGGCTGCGAGCACTCTTTGTGGCGGCTTCGGATGATATGTCTCGTTCAAGGCGTAGACTGGCGCGCTGAGCATGTTCGACAGCTCGAGGTCACACTGAGTTGCTACTTCGGCGTAGCTTTTCGCCCGCTCGCTGCTATATCCGAATGCAGACTCGAGATTGATGCGTTTGAGTTCCAAAAGGCAATAGTGGCATGTGTCGTTCGTGGTCCAGCTGCTCTCGCTCTTCCAGTCTTGAAATACCGTGCTGCAATACTTTCCAGAAATTCTGCTGGAAATTAGCGGCGGTAGAGCTTGAGATGTCAATGGTCTTAACTCACGGATCTTTCATGCAGGACTTCCTCCAGGCGTGAGAGTACTTGTCCGCCCAATAAGTCGCCGGGAAAGCTGTTCCTCGCAAGGCGACGACATCTTGCTCCGACGTGCAGTTGCTCAGGATGTACTCTTTGCTTATCTCCAAGGACTCGAAGCACTCGCTGGTGCATAACTCGGTCAACTGTCCTGGATGAAGAAGCTTCTGATGTTGAGACTTCGTTTGCAAGCTCAATGGGCAGTCGATCGTGGTATTGAGCGCGTTTGCACATTGCTCACTGAGACCGTGGAGATCAAAGTCGGAAGTGCCGTCTGCAAATCTCTGTCCGTGGACCACCATGGCCAATGCACTGCAGCCAAGCAACGCGACATTTCGGATCGAGACCATATTGAGATTCTGGTGTCTGACCTGTCGACACTTACTTGTGCAGTGGAATGGTGTTCTCGTCTTAGGTTGATGTTTGCCTTTGACTATCCGAATGCTGGCGTGAGAGGCACGGAAGCACGTGCTTGGTACGTGCACCAAACTATCATCTGGCCTCAACGGACCGCCGCCAAAGTGCATAAATGAATATGAGCTCAGCATAATATCACCTGATTTTCGATCATAAGAAGGTATACTGCAGATGGATCTGCATATTCACCTACGCATTGTCTGTAGCGAGTCAGACGACCGCCCACGGGATCCCCTCTTCACCATCACGCAGCTATCATGTGCTACAATGAAGACCAATCGCATGTGCTTCACATGCATCTTCTGGCGGCCATCAACCTCAAACCACTGTTCGCGTTTCAACCATCCTTTCTTCCATCTTCGTTCAACACAACATCCATCATACTCACGACAAGATGGCGCGTTCAAGACGACATACATCTGTCGTTGCCATTGGAGTTGCTGCAATCATTGGTATAGCAGCACTTTATGCATATACCGCGAAGCCATCACTCTACTCACAGACGTATCCACCGCTACGCAATGACCGCACCCCAATCTCGACAAGAGAAATCAGCGTGCTATCAGGCTCTGGGGACGTTCAGATCATCAACAACACCATTGTGCTTGAACAACTTGGTCAAGACCTTCAGCGACGCTGGAATGATCAGCCTGGAGAGCAGTGTCACTATTCGTCGTCTCAATGTATCGACCGTCAAGACCCACAAATCCAGCGATGTCCTACTGGAGAGCAGGTTGTGGGCTGGCACATGGACTGCTCGCAGGTGTATAATGAGCAGTATGGGACGCCAATCTGCTGCCCCCCTATGGCTACGCCCAAAATCTGCGTCTGGCGCGGAGGAGAGACGCCACCTCATGAGGTCTGCAATGGGCAATGCTGGGAAGGTAATTTCGGATTCCAGTTAAACTATACAGAAGCAGTACTGACCACGCTCACAGGAGAGGTCACAATGTGGGAGTCTGAGTTTGGAGGACTAGATCGCACTCCGGACGGCTCGCAAGGTTGTCAAGATGGGAAGAAAGTCTTCTGCTGCCTCTCTGATCACTGGAATCATCTCATAAAGGACGCCTGTCAACTTTCAGCTTGCCACGAGAGTTGTCCAGATGGATTCGACAGCAATAACACATTCAACGAGAGAGAGGCCTGTCCGTTCAAGTGGACCAACATGCCCTATGCAAGAGACTTCTGCTGTCCCAAGCCTGCGAAGTTTCCGATCTGCACCTGGAGGGGCAGTCCCGTCTACGATTGCGAGGACAACGCTTGCGCTTTCGGAGAGATCGAGATGATGCGCCACAAGTATGGCGACAACGACAATATCTGCCCCAAAGACTGACTGAAGGCCCTCTGCTGCTTGACGAACACCACACAAGAGGCAGCTTTTCTACCAACAGATCTCGCCAAACTCTTCTCGGAAGTTCCACCACCAAATGACATTGTCGATTTCGACTTGCAATGGCCCGCAGGCGAGGTACCTGGCGGCAGTCCGGTGCACAACCCTTTCGGCCTCTTGGTCATTGAAGGCCCTGCGGAAGTTGTCACCAGTCTTCGTACGAAACGGGATGGCTCCTCCTCAGACCTTGTCTTCCTGGACTGTCATCAGGCGCAAGGCGAGCATACACAGATTGTGCGGTTTCTGTGCGCCAACAATGGAACTGACTCGGATTGCGACCATATGATGCAGGGCGGCATCGAAGGGACCATTCTCCATATGCCACCGAGCTGCGGATCGGGGGAGTACGCTGTCGCGCATGGGGTACAGCGCTCGCAAGATCAATCACTCCCAGATTCTTTGGTCGACATTGCTAATAACACGGTACTCGAGCTTTCCTTCGACTACAATTTGGCACGCATGAAGCGTGACAGCGGAGATGTCTACTTTCGAGTGGACTTCGACAACGCTGGAGGCTATTGGGAAGATGTTGTTGATACTGACCCTGTACCTTTGCGCCGCCGCTTCTGGAGCCCGAACTTGGACGCCTGGAAGCTCAAGTTTGACAAGTGGTTAGGCTATGTTAGCCACGCTGAGCCCATCAGACACGAATTCGAGAGCACACTAGTGGCTCAGGCACTCAACTGTTCCGAAAACTCGCCTGCTTATGCAGAGCTCAGTGCCAAGGGAACTGTTGAAGCGACCATCAAACTGGCCGCTACCATATTCGGCACGCTTGGACCAGAACCTGTCGTTCAACATGCCAATGTTTTTATGGATATGGACTTCACTCTGGAATTGCAACTCAATAGATCAATCTCTGGTGGATTCAAGATCAATCAGACGATCGCTGAGCTCTTCCCGGAGATGACGAATGGTCAAGGCTTCCAACATCCCGGAATTGTATCCATCATGCCCATCCTCAAAGCGGAGGTTGGCTTGAGTGCTGATGTTGACATGGACACGAATTTCACAGTCAATGCACGAGCTTACGCCAGTCCTGTTGAGCGCATTATCCAGGCTTGGCCTCCCACGATCTATAACGCTACTGGTGAGGTGGTAGTCGAGGAATCAGGAAAGGTACTCTCCGGTTCTGTTGGCGAGGTTCGGAAAGAAGGCGAACTGTCCATTGATGTGACTCCCATCATTGGAGCACACATCGTGCTCAATCCCTACAATCCAGACTCCTCAACTTTGGAAGAGCCCAGAATGGCCCGAAGCACTACAGTTGATGTGTCCCCTCAGGCTCATCTTGTCTGGCGGTTCAACCTCGCCACAGCAGCCTTCAATCCAATCACATATGACGCTGTGGTCAACGGTCTCCAATATATGCAAATCGCCCCGGCAACACTCGAGGATGGTGCAAATGTGGGAGTTTTCGATCAGCTAAGAGATGGAATCACCGACGCCATGGGTACCTACGTGAGTCCAGCCTTGATCAACGCCCTCGAGTCTGGGACAAGTCTCGGCCAGGCTTTAAATCCTCTCACAGCTCTGAATGAGCTCAGCTCAGTCTTTTCGGAGCAGGATATTAATGCACTGGCTTGCACACTGGAAGATCCTACCCGAAGATGTCCTAATTATCCAGTTTGGTGCCAGAAGAGCATATGCGATATCGATCCCGGTTTCTGCTCGCTGTATGATGATGGACCACAAGAACTTTTCACATCCAATGAAACGGCCAATCTCTTGCAAGCGAGAGACGAAGGCGGGAGGGAGCTTAAACTCTACCTCTGCAGTTCGGACAACATGGTCGTAAAAGCGATGGACTACCCTTCGGCGGGCAGGATCTTCAGTGGCCCGAACGGCAAAGATGTCCTCGCCTCCGCATTCGTTTACGCAGTGGAAATGGATTGCGACGACACCGACATCATTGACGCCAGACTTGATCTGGATGGTAAGCCTAAAGGCACAGGATACGTTGTCGAGCATATTCTGGAGCTCCAAGTGATCGCTCAGTTCCTCCGTGCCGTTGATTGTCGCACACTCCCATCGGGAGAACCCCTGGAAGAACCTTGGCTCCCAGACGAATGGGTGTGGGATTATTGGAACGAGGATTGTCTTCCAGAGGATACGCCGGAAGCCTACGGCAAAGATCTTCTTGCCCCTAACGATCGCGTTTTCGAGGCCATTGGATCGTCGCAGAACCGCGAGAATTTCGTGCTTACCACCAGAGAATTGAACACTATCAAGGCAGCGCTGTTCGGACTGAATGATCCTCGCGCCAGAGCTGACTTCCAGAGGGACGTACGAAAGTGGTTGAAATGCCAGGAGAAAGATCCCATGATATTTCTCAAATACATCAAGGCCACCCGAGCTGTATTCTGGTATCTCCAGGAAAGAGAAGTCAATGCCCGCTGGATGGCACAGCGCGAGCGGGTCGGCGAACAACTTGAGATCATAGCAAACGGTCTAGATGGAGTAGAGAGGCTGCCAGACATGTGGGAAGAGTTCATGGAGTAAGTTATTAATCTTCATATGGTTGACATGTCCGAGCCACTAACGAAGTGATTAGTGATCACATTGCAACAGTATGTGCTAGGGCACGGGACTGGATGATGTGGAGCATTGGGTTTGTGCAGGATGAGATCAAGAAGCAGAAACGAGTTCTCCCGCAAAACATCGAAGAGGTTCAGGAGAATCTCGACTCTCTATGGGATCAAGCGGACGACATGGTTTGTCCAACATAGAAGGCAGACGAGAAGCTTGAGCTCAATGTTGCGCGCCGCGTTGGACAGAATGGAGATATCTTGAGGCAACTGAAAGTGCGGTATTTCCAGAGACAAATATGGCCTGTCAGAGCCATATCGATTGTTAGATAGTGCGCAAGAGGCTGCCAAAGCGCTCTGGCTCCTCTACTCCAGTTACTCCAATCTAAATCTTGTACTTTCTCATCGTTGGCGAGCGCAGAATGCTTTAAGAACTACCAAGGCCGTTGCAATCTCCCTCGAGGAATACGGGAAGGCTCCTGTGCTGTACGCATGCTGCTTGAAGCAGGGACGGTGCCTTTCATCATTCATCCGGTCCTCTCACCCTTCAACGATCTTCGGAGGCCGATCATAGTATCCCATCCAGCCGTTATCCATCAGCATCACATATCCGCGCGGAACGAGCGAGTGTGCTGCGAGCCTCATCCAGCCAACCTCCTCGCGCCGGCAGCCTTCGATCGGCGGGTATCCATCGTCTCCGGCATTGTACGCTGCTCGTTCCCCGTCGTCAGGAATTTCCTCTTTAGTACAAGGTCTGCGCTGCTCTCGATACTGATCGTCCAGGACCTTCACGAATGCTCTGCGGTCATCATCTGAGCCGGGGTCTTCGCCATTCAGAACGGCATTGACGACCTCGTCATCGGCGTAGATCGGGTTCGTGTAGCGCGTAAGACATCCATCGCCCTTTACAGAAGTTCGCCAGGCCGTGAAGTCCCTGCAATTTATGTCAGTCACGGCAATTTTCTTAACAATACAAATGTGAGACTCACTCTCGAACTTTAGCCTTCGGGGCGCCACTCAGTTCTCCCTCATCGCTCTTGACATCCCACACGAAAGAGCCCTTTAGGAGGCCTGGGTCATCCGTCTCCGTGAGCATGGCCTCGACGTATTCAGTCAGTCGGACAATGAACCGATCCCACTTTGCATCATCGCCGTAGGTGATGCGGTAAATGACGTAGCCGTATTTGCCGTCGTGATGTTCAGACAGTCGCTGCGCGATCTTCTTGACTTCTGAGTCTGCATCTCGCGCCATGCTGCCGGTATGCTTGCGCTTGACACGATTGTGGGTTGTTTTGATGCCGTTCTGTCGAGCAGAGAAGGCGGAGGAAGTAGGAAGAAAAGTGCGGAAGCGATTGCGGGGAAACTTTGCGCTCGGGCCAATTTGTCATGTGAAAGTCGAGCAGCTAAGCTCAAGGCCCGTCTAAGCCCAGCACAGCAAGTTTATAGAAAGAGGCAAGATATTGCACCAGAGTTGAGAGATCACACATGGTAAGATCCTAGTTTTGGCGTAACTACCTACTTCTCTTTCGAGAAGAATCACTGCTCTCCGAGGTTGTCAAGACAACCCTCGGAGACTCCGCTTGAGAAGGCACATGATTGAAACGCTGAATGTTCAATGCTATCTCCTAACACCTCACTCTTATTTTGCCTAGCTTCTCAATACCCTTGGTGGTCTCACGTAGTAGACATCCCAACCATCGTCCATCAAGACACTGTACACCCAAGGGAAGAACGACACGATACCGACCTTCATCCATCCGACCTGCTCACAAGTGCAGCCATCTAACGGCTCGTATCCCTCATCGGATTCATCATCGTCAGAGTCTTCCTTGTCGTAGTCCTCCTCGAGGTGAGAGCCCGAGTCCTTCTTGGCACTGCTCAAGCTACAAGTGTCGTTGTCAAGTCGATAGTTGACTATTTTGATGTACGCTTCTAACTGAAGGCGGTCTCGGGCTCGGGCTGTGTCTGGGTTGATTCCATTGACGACGGAATCGATGACTTCTTGGTCGGCGTAGATGCAGTCGCTGTACTTCGTGATGGTCTTGTTGCCTCTGATCGACTTGACCCGAGCTTTGAAGTCCCTGTGCGCTTATAAGTGGGGATACATCAATGTATGAGTATGGAAACCAGACTTACTCGCGAATGGCTCTCATGCTCGCGCCGTTGTACTTCTCCTTGTCATCTCGTACCTGCAGCTCGAAGTGCGGCTTCAGCGAATCCCCTCCCTTGCTCATGTTAAGCGAAGACTGTGCGTGGCCGCTCAGGCGCTCGAGGAATAGCGCCCATTTGGCGTCGTCACCGTACGCGATGCGGTAGACAACGTAGCCGACTTTGTTGTCGTGATGCTTGTGCAGCGTCGCCAGTGTCTCGCTAACAGGCTGGTCCATAATGGCAGAGATGATGATTTGACAGGCCGCAGACCGGCGAGGGCGACGATCTTGTCTGTGTGTTTGTTTGCGTAAACGACGAGAAGTTCAGAGACGTCCGGAGAAAGTGCGCGGGGAAGGTTTGCGCTTTGACCAATTGGCTTGGCGATGTGAAAGCAAGTGAGTGAAAGTTCGCACGAAGAGCTTCTAGGCATTCACATCAGCTACCAGCAAGACCAAGATACACTATATTTCCAAATAACTACTTTCTTCAAATCTTCCGAAGTGACATATTGTCCGTTCTCACTCAACAGCCTCTGCACAGTGCACTTCATCCAATCCACGCCTCCTCTCCGACCTCCAGGGGTAGTAGAAATCGCATTATCCAGAAACAAGATGGGAGCGAACATCTGCACTTTGCATTGTGCATGTCAATATACTCATGAAATTTGTATCGTAATATACATATCCATCTATATTGCTGCAGCAGTAGCCTCTAACCACCACCACACCAACAACTTCCATCCCCCTCCCTCTCAACATGTATCACAAGATCCATATTCCTTTCAACCATAAACTCCTCCACTCGCTGCCTCACGTCTTCAAGATCGGCAGCGGGGTTGGCGATGATGTGTATAACGCCCTGTACGGCCTTCTTCTTACCACCACCGCCGCCGTGGTCGTGTCCGTGGTGATGATGGCCGTGGGCGTCGCCTGCGTCCTCTTTGTCGTCGACCCAGAATCTTGGAACAGCGTAGCCTACTACCCCACGCAGCTCACCAAGTTCTTGCAGGGTGTTCTTGATATTGTATTCAAGTTCGTCTGGAATGACGAGTAGTAGCTTCTGGCCGGATGAGGTGACAAGTGGTACTGCTGCGGCGAAGATCAACACGGCAATCAGGATGGTAGCCAGAGGATCCCAGAGGTACCAAGGTTTCCAGAGTGTGAGAGCAGTACTGAGGATGACAGCAGCAGAACCTCCCGCATCGGCCGCAACGTGGAGGAAGATGCCGTGCATGTTCTCATTGTGGTGATCATGAGAGTGCGCAGCCTCCTTCTTCTCATGCTTATGCTCGCAGTAGCCGTGTATGTCGCCATTGGAGTCTTTCGAATCCTTGTGACTATGGTGTGAAACGTTGCGCGAATGGCTGATAGCTTGTGAGTGAGAGTGCGAGTGGTCGTGCGAATGCGAATGATCATGCGCATGATCGTGTGAATGGCTGTGTGACTGCGAGTGGTCGTGATCGTGTCCGTGAGAGTGACCGTGTCCGTGGTCGTGTCCCGCATGCGCATGTCCAAACGCGAAAAGGCCAACCATGTTGACGAGGAAGCCGCATGTGCTGACTACCAGCAACTCCTGCACATGTCGAAGTTCTTTCTGCTCGACGATGCCCTCCATAGCCTCCCAGATGAACTCAACACTCACCAGCATGAGAAAGATGCCATTTCCAAATCCAGCAAGGGTGTTGAGTTTGCCCCATCCGTAAGGCATCTCCGGACTCGTCGGCCATTTGGATGCAACTGCAGCGCCAAGACCGACAACCAGTCCTAGACAGTCGAAGAACATATGTACTGTATCGCTCAGCAATCCAAGAGAGCCACTCAGGTATCCATAGAATCCCTGAACGAGCATGAAAGCAAAGTTCAAACTATGCCCTTGTCAGCGATATGCATGTAGACCTTGATGGATGTAACTACTCACCATGTAAAGTACGCTATCCGTCGTGAATCCTTCTCGCTCAGAATGCCATGAAAGAGGGAGCCCGGCTCGACCTTGTCTATCAGAAATCTCGTAACAACAGAGTAATTACCCTCGGAATGATGATGCGTATGGGTATTATGTGCGTGCTCGTGAACATGTTCGTCATGATGCAGATGCGCCGATGTGTCGTACAGAACGCCAACCCAGGAAAGCGCCGAAAGTCCGCCGTTACAGATTGTCCCTGGCCAGAGGGACGGCGAAAAGAGAAATGCCAATGTTGCGAATATAAAACAACTCAGTCCCAGACCCGCCTTTTGCTGAGTGCGCAGTGCCGATGGCTGAGCAAAGAAGATGGCTGCTATTGACGACCCGATCGAGAGAGTACTGAAGGTGATAGCGGTGGGCGAGATCGGCGGAGATGCAGCCAGGAAAGCGGATGCAAACAGTGTGAAGATTGATGCTGCAACACCAGCAGCCAGGGTAATGTTGACATCGCCGACCGAAGTGATCAGTGGCGAAGAAGCGGTTTGAGACCATGGTGATCGCGGATTGGTAGGAGTTAAGGGTGTAGTGCCGGGTGTCTGAGAGGATGAGTATGATGTCGTCCCAAGGGCAGGTAAGGGCGGTGATATCAAAAAGATGGAGCAAGCCAAAGCCAGGTATCCAAGCAAAAGATCAAGGAACGCGGCCTTGAAGGTGACACCAGAGAAATCCAAGAGCATCGCCAGAGCTATGACAGCGATAGATCCTACGCGCTTCGTAACCGCCATCCGCCATTCACGCAACGACGGAGTTGAGTTGTCGGAAGTACTCAGCCCAGAAGCCATAGCAACAAGCAGTACAATACCAGTCCGCATGCCACCAATCTGAGTAGAGGCGTAGAAGGGCAAGCCCACACCCAGCGCTCGTGTGACCATCTTTTGCGCCGAGGCAGGCCTGAACAGTTCATTCATCGACGGCGTCTCAACCTTGTCCTTCCGGCGATCCAGCATTCTCTCCGATGAGCGCATCTTGGCTATTATACCCACCAACAGCAGCGTTGCCGATGTAAGTGCGCAAGCCTCCACGAAGCCACATGATCTCCTCACCAGGTCCTGAGACGCTGTGGCGCTCTCATCCTCCAGTACTGACTTCTGCAGCCTCTCGTAGGCGGAAAGAGGAGGCAGGCCATCGGATACCAAGCCTCCACGTGTCGAGTATGCTGCCGATGCGAGCATATATGGTAGCGGGATCAACAGGCTCGTCAATGCTTCTGGAAGTGAGAACCATGAGGGCGAGGCTTTGTTGATATGTGGGTGGTATGATCCCGCGGGTCTGCCTAGGTCAGACTCGCCTCTTGGTCTTGTCTTCATGGGTAGCGGATCGTGGGCGTGCGAATGGTCGTGGTGAGAGTGTGCGTGTGCGTGTAGGTGGCCGTTGGCATGGACTGCGTTGGCGTTGAGCAGGCTCGGGGTAAGTGTGCGATGGACTTCCTCGTGCGGCGAAGTCACGGGCGTTGTTTCGTTGCTTGCTTCGGCATGGGTGTAGAGGCTGGCACTGGACGCCGCCTTCTTGACATAGCTGCCATTGCCGTTGCTGTTCAGATATGGCGACCCGTTCGACGCTGCTGCTGCTTTGCTCGGCGAGAGATGGATGTTGCCCGAGTAGGATCGACTGTGAGTGGGAGTGTGGCTAGGCGTGTGGTATCGTGATGCGGGTTGTGATTGCTGCGCGTATGCTGGCCCTTCCATAGGCAGGGCGTAGCTGCTGGCCATGGGCATCGACTGATCACTGGCTGGAGGTGCGAGTGCCGTACAAGATACCGAGCAGCGGTATTCGATGTTGTTTCACTGCTACCTTTCCATTGGGATTATTCTCTACACTTCCTCGCAGCTCTTTCTTCGTTGTATGCGTGGTATCGGGGATCGTTCGACTAGATGCGAGGTTACGGTATCCGCGCTATGCCGTTGGAGCAGACGTAACCGGCTTGGAGCAATGTTCGTTCCTTGTCCTTGCAACTCGACACCCCTTTTCACGCGCCGCTAATCTTCCAAGGGTCCAGAGCCTGTCCCGCATGCGGCGCAGCTGTGGCGTACACCACATGATCCCTGCATTAACGACTTCTAAGAATACCGTGCGGATGACTTGAATACTTAATTGAACGACATATCGCTATAATGCAGTCACGACGATCCCGCTTCAATCATATATTCGGCATGATGCTGTTCAAGTCGTGTCGAAACACGAAATGACAAGCCGGTAGCCCGGAAAGCCAAGCAAGTTTACGAAAAGGCTATTTCATTTGATATATCGAACTGATTAGGACCACCATACTCAGAGACATTGTCTCAGTGAGCCTTCCTTCCGACTACAAGCACCGCGTATTCGGCCTGTATCTTCTCAACTCCGTTGTATATCTTGGCGTACACCTTCTCCATGGCCGGCCTGACCTTCTCAATGTCCTCCTTGCTGAAACCTTTCTGCAAGAGTTGGACGCTTGGGTTACCCATACTCATGAAGGTCTCAACCGCGTTCTGCACACTCTCATGTGGCGGATGTAGGCATTCAAAGACTTCAACCTGCACATCTTGCAGACCGCTTTGGAGGAACAACTTCTCGACGTCGTCGGCATGTGTGGTCTTGGGATGGAAAACATCTGGCGGCTGGTATATTGGATCTACTGTCAATCGCACTGCCTCAGTCCAAATGGGCGTCCAGCTTGGAGTTCGATGCTCCCATGTTGCTATGGCCACGACGCCTCCAGGTTTCGTTACACGTGCCATTTCTGCGATGACTTTTGCTGGATCAGGTACAAATGGTAGGAAGAACGTCCCAGCAGTGTGTGAGTAGCTTGCATCTTGTAGGCCAGCAGATCGAAGGTTTGATGCATCAGCTACGACTGTCTTCAGATTTTGTGGCCATTGATGCTTCTTGGCCTCTTTCTCGAGCTCCTTGATCATTCCTTCGGAGACATCTACGGCCGTAATCTGAGCTTGGGGATAACGTTTGAAGATTACAGACGTGAGCTGTCCAGATCCAGCTCCATTGTCCAGGAAGATACTGGTATCATCTGCAGGTACCTTTGCTAACGCCATCGACAGGAGCTCTCGACAGGGTGCTCGGGTCACTTCTTGGACTGATGAGCTCCATTTCCCGGCGTGTTTGGACCACGCGTCTGCGTCGTGGGCGTGTGACATTTGGCGGTATACGAGCGCCTCCTAGTAATTGGAGTCCTACTGGGTATTGATAGCATCTTCGTTTAACTCACTGTGTTTCTGTGACGTCTGCAAGTGGATAGTAGAGTTCTGCGATACTGGTATCGCATGAGGCGGCGGTCCGCTTTGCAATGCCTCCATGAAGAGAGTCGTCGAATGTCGTCCCGTATATCTAGTTGCAGCGTTTCAAGCCGCAAACAGGAGATCACATCATAGCCTGCGTAAATCCATTGGGTCCGCCTGGCTTGACGCGAAGAGCACAGCCATCTTCAGAGAGTGTTAGGAGGAAGAAGTCCAGAGGGAGTGTTCGCTCCAGGTAAGTTCCGAGGACTCCAGGCTTAGTCAGCTGCGTGCGCCACACGTGGCTTCACGTAGATCTTCACGAGACAGGACTCCCTTTTGAAGACTTACATCAAACAACATGTCGTTGACAGTACTCCGGAAGTGATGCCAGGGAAGAAACAACAAGATTTTCAAAGATGAGCTGGCAGGATGCGGCCTGGCGGTTCGCCGTGACCGCTGCAGCAATTGTTTCTGCAATCACAGGCTTCTTACTTTTCACATTGCCCAAAGCATATTCAACCTTCGACGAGACGACGGTCACAGAGGACGAATTCGCCGAAGAAACCAAGCACGAATCAAATGCAGAATATGCCTTCTTCCAAAAGCACAAAGACTCCAATGGCAGACTCAAAATCGACGCAACTGTCCAAATCGTCGTCCTAGGAGACATTGGCCGGAGTCCTCGAATGCAATACCACGCCCTCAGCATAGCTGCCCACGGAGGCAAAGTCGACATTATCGGCTACACAGGCTCAGAAGTCCACCCAGATATTCAAGCAAGTAGGCTAATCACCATCATCCCGATCAGCCCATTCCCTTCCTGGTTACAGACGAACAACCGTCTCCTCTTCCTCCTCTTGGCTCCCCTGAAAGTTCTCTGGCAGATCTGGTCGCTCTACTACGCTCTCGCCTACCGATCAAACGCGGCGAAGTGGATGCTCATCCAGAACCCACCTTCAATACCAACCCTGGCTGTAGCGCAAGCCATCTGCTATCTTCGGAATACTCGCCTCATCATCGACTGGCACAATTTTGGCTACTCCATCCTCGCCCTTCGCCTAGGTCCCTCGCACCTTCTCGTTCGCATATCAGAATGGTACGAAGGGTTCTTCTCCCGCTCCGCACATACGCATTTCTGCGTCACAAACGCTATGGCTCGTGTCCTGAAAACGAAATGGGAAATTCCCAACGCTTTACCTCTGCATGACCGCCCAGCAGCAATCTACCAACCCCTCACAATCGAGCGAAAAGACAGCCTACTCGCCCGTCTCCCACCAACAGCAGGCCACGTCGATCAAATCCTTTCAGGAGAATGTCGTCTCCTCGTCTCCTCCACCTCATGGACGCCCGACGAAGACTTCTCCCTCCTCCTCTCGGCCCTCGTGCGATACTCAAACGCCGTGGACCTTGAACCTTCCTTGCCCAAAGTCATCGCTATCATAACAGGGCGTGGCCCTCAGCGCGATCACTACCTCAGACAGATCAACGCCCTCACAACACAGGGCAAATTGTCCAATGTAGCCATCACAACTGCATGGCTTTCCCCAATTGATTATGCACATCTCCTCGGTTCCGCAGACCTCGGCCTCAGCCTGCACACATCATCCTCAGGGGTAGATCTACCGATGAAAGTCGTCGACATGTTCGGAACAGGACTTCCCGTGGTCGGATGGGGAGATTTCGAGGCGTGGCCGGAATTGGTGCAAGAAGGGAGGAATGGGCGAGGCTTCAAGTCGGCAGAGGAGTTGTGTAATGTTCTTGAGGAGTTGTTTGGTGGCGATGGGGAAGAGTTGAAAAGGTTGAAGGAAGGGGCGATGAAAGAATGTGATCGGAGGTGGGAAGGTGAATGGATGCCTGTTGCTGGGAAGGTTTTGGGGTTGAGGGAGTGAGGCTTTTCGAAAGTTCCCTCGAACTTAAGTCTGTATCCACCGTGTACCAGCTATGTGACACTTCCGCTAATATCGTAGCTCGTCAAGTATCGAATCTCATCCCCTTCCCAGGCGGCAGAACATCCTTCATCTCGGCAACAGCCAACCTCGTCCTCACACCCTCCATCCTCATCGGACATCTCCCCTCCTCCAGCGACGACATCGATAAGCTTCGATCGCCAACAGCGCCATACCTCACCTTCGTGTCGCCCATATTTCGCAAGATTCCTCGACTGCCCGAGGCGGAATTGACGTCTTTGAAAAGCGGGGCGCCAAAAGCTTTGGCGATTTCGAGGGGAGATAAAGTCACTGGAAAAGGTGTTAGTATACAGACAGGAAATTTTGAGGAAGAGAGTGAGATACCGCGTATGCCCAACCTCCACCATCCCCAGAACACCGGGGCAACAGCAAGAATAGCCAACAGCTCCACTGCCGCCGCACCCGCAAACCATCTCAAATCATTCCGAAAGACATTCTCAGTCGTCGTTTGGGTCGCGTTGACAGTCTGCTGAACCTCCAATCCCGGGTCAATGAGCCGAGAAGTATTCTGCCAGCCAGAACCAGACGCTGCGGCAAGTCCACTCCGGAACATGATGTTATTAAACCGAGCCATGATATCCTCCGTGGGATCAATGAATGAAGACTCGCAAGGATCGAATGCGATGGCGTGATCCAAGGCAAAAACGTTGAAAGTATCTTGATGTGGCACGGAGACGTTTCCTTCTCGTCCGGGAGTAGGATCTGAAGGGCCCAGGGAGGCATTGGCAAAGATTTGAGGATCAAGAAATGCACCCAGAGCGGTGAAGGTCAGCGGCACGATGTCGTCCTCGGCGTTTACGTGGCTGTTGTTTGCGAAGGCGATGAATCTTGGGTGTTCTAGAGTCGACTGAGCGATTACGTTCGGACCGCTGATCTCGACGTCGTAATCCATAACAGCGGAAACGATCGTACAGAGTCTTTCGACATAATGGCCTCTGCACTTCGTGAAGCTGGCAATACCGACAAGCAATTGCATTTCCTCAGGCCCAGAGAATCCCGGATGCAGAGCCGTATCGTAAAGCTGACTGGCAAAGATTGGCATAGGAGCGACTTTGAAATGACGATCTCCTTTGACCCATCCAGAGCCCCACGAGGCGGAAGAATTGCTCAGAAGTTCCGGTGACATAGACCACGTCTGCGTCGTACAATTCTTAATCATGACGCCGGGTCCACGCACGGTAGCTCGGCAACGACCTTTGCAACTTCGAATGTCGCCAGTGATGGTGCTGTTGGCGAGGACATCTAGTTGGAGTTTGTGAGCAGCTTCGTTGTCGTGAATGCCATCCTTGTCTCTCCAACCTGACCAGCCCGTAGGCAACTCCTCTGCTAAACCTACTTGCACTGTTACGTTTCTGGCCTGCATGACAGAATGCACACTGCTCGCCTTCTGCAGTAACGGCCCGTCGAAAGCCACAAGCGCCGTAGCAATAGTAGCAACAGCCATAAGCTTCGCATTCCCCAGATTCTTCACCGCCCTGAAAACCCCATCACCTGCTTCCCAGATTCTCTCCATCTCCCTCACAGTCGTGCCACGAGAAGCCCAGTACCACCAGGTAATAGGTACAGCTTGAGCGAGTGCGAACTGGACTGTGTTGTTGCAGACTGCCGAGAAGATTGCGAGGAAGACGGAGGGAGCCCATGGCCAGGACGTAATGGGTTGACCGTGCGAGCCGACCAGGATGCCGAGTGAGGCTATCACACAGGACAACGATACTAGGAGCGATGCTATGCCGATCAAGGGCAGAGGTCGAAGCCAGGTGGGCGTCCATGCCGGATGGTCGCAGACTCTGGAAGGCGGTCTGAGGCCGAGCGATGAGGCAGAAAAGCTCCGAACAGTGGTGAAGAAGCCTTTCTTTTCGGGGTCTATTGCCGGTTCTTGATGGGTAGACGTGATTGATGTTTCAACGACACTGGCAGTAGGAGGATCCATCCTCGCGGCTCTTTCTAGGTTCGAGAGGTGGGCGCTAGAAGGCCGTCTGGAGCCTGCATCCGTAGCAAATCGGGCAGAGGAGTGTTGGACCACTTCATGCAGTGTGTTTGAAGGCTGAAACTGTCTCGTTGCAGCGTGTGAGTCTGCAATGGTGGTGCTCCTGTGAAAGCCACGGTCACCGTTCTGAGCCATGCTGCTATTATTACTGATGTTCCCTTTCAGGTTGTCGCTCTCCATGTGCTCATCAGCGACCACCTTCGGTACTGATGGAACCAAGTTGATCACAGTGAACTGGGGCTGGACAGCCATCGACACAGCTCTTAATCGAGAGAGCCATCGATGTGGTAATCGCCTACATGGAGATGGGATTCATGACAGCTTCATACTGCATCAGTAACTATACATAGCTCTTGTCACGAGTGACCACAGAGTGCTATGCTGGGTGCTGCTTCGAATGCATGTTGAACCAGAAAGTATACTGCTGGAGTTGCTTTCTGAATGGACGCTTCGAACGTCAATTCGGCTAAAATGCCATCCGTAGACGAATGGACATCCAACGCCAAGGCAGAGCATCAGTAGATCATGAGAGCAAAGGCCGAATCGGTAAAGGCCGTTAACAGTTGATTGGCGTTCAGTCGTAGAACACTAGGATCGGGCGGCCTACAGAGTTCCCAGAGTCGAAGGAGCGAAAGCTTCGACATCGTCCCGAATGACTTGGCCCTTCTGCAACAGCGATGGTGTTTGATCGGACCACGCGGAAGCTGCGAAGACATTGTTGCGGTCCAGGGTCTCTTGCCGGATGTGGTGTTTTCAACAAGGATAAAACCAGCTGCCGGCGGGTGACAGTCCAGAAATAGTTGCTTGGTCCTGATGGACAGCTGGGGAAAGAAAGCTTGAGAGAAGAACGATCCGCGAGGTTCCTATCACGGTCAACAAGTGACAGCAGACTGCGCAAGGAAGAGCATGACAGATCGGGCTGCGGCCGTAAGAACAAGGTGTGCGGAATCAGTCGAGTGTCATCGTCGGGAAATGGCCGCAGTCAAACAATCTTACATTGTATCGACATCTAGCTATACAAATCACACATCCATTCCAGTCTCTCAATCATCTTACACTACCAAGTACAGGCTCGTGAGCAACGCCGGCCCTATGAACAATCCCATCCAAAAGATAGCGTTCCCTAGGATGACTCGTCCCTTCATGAACTTCGTCTTGCTGAACATGACCAACGGCATCTGAAGCAGCTGCGTCCAGAAGAGGTATCCGCGAATCTTCTTGAAGATGATGGCCATGCACATTTCGTGGACCAGCGCGCTGAGCAAGAATGTGACGAACGTAGCCGAAGTCTTGCTCAAATGGAATGTGGAGATACTGCTGTGATAGACGTGTCGCAACAAAAAATTGTGGACAGGTCGGTTCCAGTCTCGTGCGTATTGGTCCCAGGTGACAGAGTTCCACCAGTCGCCGTAGAAGCCGCGGTCCGCAAACTTGGTGACCTCTGCAAGAACGTTCAGAATGCACTCCCAGATCAGGTACCAGGTGAGGAGCTGCTCCATCAGCATTGGGAAGAGCATATCCGAAAGAATGAATGGGAACTCTCTCCATCGCTCGTCCAGAGTCATTCCAGCTTCCTTCATTTCGTTCGTCTGTCGGACGAGGGGATAAATGAAGCCTTGACTGACGACTTGCATGCAGAAGAGGACACCAAAGGTGGCAATGGTCTTCTCGAGCACGTACCACCAGTTGGTCTTCTCCTGGCGAGGGTATTCCAGCTCATAGACGAGTGTTGGCAAGCAGATATACTCCGCAAAGTTGGACATTTTGAGATTGTTTGGGTACGCTTTAGCGTTACTGTCACTCTTCCCACGCAGCTCTTTGTCAAGGTCCTCGATCTCATGCTTGATGATATTGGAGAATGTAGTGAGCTGATCTGCCGAGATCGCGCGTCCAGATTCGATCGCAGATGCAACATCTGCTACATCTGACTTCTCGGTCTTCAGATTTGTCGATGTTCGTGGTCCCATCGAAGGGCGACGCTTAGTCATGCCCTCGCCAGTGCGCTGAGAGTCGACACTGCTGGAAAGGGTGTCTTCGAACTTCGGGAAAGACGCGCTGGGACTGACGGGACTATTAGGCGCTGATGCCATGGGCTCCATGTGCTCCAAATCCTTAAGCTTCTGTTGCAAGAGCTTCTTCCTCCGATACACGCCAGACAAGTAGCCGTTGTAGAACGCGTGGCTGTGCTGCTTCATGAGGAAGACAAGCGCATGGAGGACGACGAGGATGGTATGCGTCCACGGCCATTCTCGATAGTATGCCCAGCCGACCACTGATCCAAGGTAGAACGCTTGCCAGATATTCTGTATGGCCCAGCCTGTCTTTGCCCAGTTGAACCAGCCCTTCTGGACAAGCTTTTGGAGAAAGAGTGTGATGAAGGTCGAGCCGCTCATGACACCTTCAGTAATGCCAAGCACGAGAACATCCCGACTAAACATCATCCGCATGACTTGGTTCTTGCCTAACACACTCCCATATTCGCGCCAATTTCTCAGAGCCACTTGGAAGAAGAGCAGCCCCATGCATATCCAGAACAGTGTGAAGAAGCCGAAGAAGGGACTCTCCGCACTGGCAGGGTTCTGTCTGTCGAAGGTGGTGAAGCGACGTGTGAAGACCAAGTCTCGAAAGCGTATCCGGTGGTCCTTCTTGATGCCAGCCTCTTCTTGCTCCTCCCGCTCGATGCCCTTTCTCAAGATCTCCTTGATATCGGGGTCATCGGCGGTGAGGATGTACCTCCCTTTCTTGTCTGTTCGCTCCAGCCTGATCTGTATGCTGTTTCTCTTGCGATGCTGTGTGGTGTGACCAGGCGCAGAACCGGGGCGCGTGGGGTCTTGAGCTTGATCGTGGCTCATGTGGGCGTTGGCAGGGCGGTAGTTGTCGTCCATGGAGCGTCTGGTGTTGACGATGAGGGTATCGGGGTCGATTTCGAGGTCATCGTAGCTTTCCATATCATCCATGTCGTCCGCGAGTGCCGAATCTGACTGCTCTCCTCCCTCACCATCTCCCTGCTCAGGCTCTCGGATCGGATGCTTCGAAGGCCGAGGGGCTCCATTACTGGACCCAGGCCGCAAGGCAGCTGTGCCATCATATTGAAGTGTTCCGTTCAGTTGTGTCGCGTCGAGTGTGTCCTTTGCGAGAAGCTGGGGGCGTTTGGTGCTGGAAGCATTGTCGGCCGGGGTCATGGTCAGCAACTCTCTTCAGCCAGGATGCTTCGACCCTGCGCGTCAAGTCTCCACCGTGTACCTGCAGCTGATCCAGATAATGGGATATGGGAGAGGTAGACTTTGAGGGGAGAAATGCAGTGGTCAGCAGAATTCAGCTTTGCTTCCCATGGAGCAGAAGGGAGTGAGTGCGCCGTCACCGTTGTGGGATTCGAGCTCGCTGCTGTTGGCGGTCATTGCGGATGAGTTCCTTGGCTGAAAGATGACGTTACCTAGGCAGGCATATCACATATTTCTACCCATGGGCCACGTGTTACGGGATGTAAGTGAATGTTCATCTGACCTGCCCATCAATCCCACAGGAATGTGCGATGCTGCCATAAGACAGCAGCATTTACGCGTGTCGAACGATGCTGCCACAATTCTGGCACACTCTCCTCCCGCGGTATGCAGGCTCTCAGAAGCTCGGTCGCGTCCTTCGACACAGATGGCGTTGGTGGCTGATGAACCCTGATCTTCGGTGGCCGTTTCGCTGCCGACTCGGCAGGATTCCGGCTCTCCACGAAAGCAACGGCGCTTGATCAAAAAAGTGTTCCTCATCCCACCAAGACATTTCATACCCACGCATCTGCACCAAATCCTGCGAGATCTTGCTTGTATCTTGCATCTTGCATACAGATACGACGCAGCACAACATGGCTCAGGTACAGGACGACCCCAATATGCAGGTCGACACCGACACCAGCAACGACGAAATACTGCTCGCGTCCACGAACCACGACCTCGAAGCCCTGAAGAAGCTCTTCAAGACGGGATCGGCAAGAATACAGGACCCCGAGACCGGCTTCTCCCCTCTGCATGCTGCCATCGCTGCTTGCGAGCCGGATACGGAGTCGAAAGAAGAAGCGAATGACGAGGGCGATGCTGTGCATGGCAATGCATTGAGCGAGGATTCTGCTCTCGCGACTGTGCAGTTGCTGTTTGAGAATGGAGCCATCTGGAATGAGCTTGACAAGAACGACGAGACACCAGGGTGCCTTGCTCTCAGACTTGGCTTGAAGAAAGTCTACGATGCTGTCGTTGCTGCTGGAGTGCGCGCGGAGCTCCTCTTCAACCGCTTGGACGAGTACCAGCCATTGGTAGATATGGAGGAGGATGAGGTGGATGGACACGACGACGATGCGATTGACGGCTTCGACCCGATGCCAAACGGCGCACAACCTGCTACAACTGCAGCGAATGGCACATCAAACGGCGAGACCACATTCGAGGGTTTCGAGCCTGCTCCCAACCCATCCTACAAAGTCCACGAACAAGCCCAGCAGGGTGCTGACGTACCAATTGTCACACGAACCGACGAAGATGGTGCCGAGCATACCGGCGAGCCTGCGCTCTCGAACCCCAACGTCGACAGCGAAGCATACCTCGCGTCCAAGCTCACCTACTCTGAGGGACGTCTCCTCGACTCCGACAAGAACGCAGTCATGATGGACTGGGAGACTGAAATCATGAAGAGGTCAGCAGACAATCTTTGCCCAAAGAAGGGTCTCCGGACAATGAACATCGGCCACGGCATGGGCATCGTCGACAGAATGTTCTTGGAGAACGAGCCACAGATGCACTACATCGTCGAAGCCCACCCAGAAGTCATGGAGCAAATGCGCAAAACCGGCTGGTACGAGAAGCCAAACGTTACTGTGTGCGAAGGCAGGTGGCAGGACGTCCTTCCAAAACTACAAGAGCAAGGTGTGGTGCTTGATGCGATATACTACGAT
Source organism: Pseudocercospora crystallina (assembly GCA_003666085.1). NCBI lineage: Eukaryota > Fungi > Ascomycota > Dothideomycetes > Mycosphaerellales > Mycosphaerellaceae > Pseudocercospora > Pseudocercospora crystallina. Next base: position 246,387 of record QQNG01000250.1, read on the forward strand.
ACCTACGCGGAAGATTACAAGGACTTGAAGGAGCTCTTTACTGAGCATGTCATTGGTCTGATGGACTCTAAAGGATTGTTCGGTTTCTACAACGGTCTGGGCGCTGATCGTCAAATCTGCTATGACGTCTACACCAAGGTTGTTGAGATTGAACTCTTCGATGCCGGTCTGGACGTAAGCTGGGAGGTGCTTCAAGTCCCATCTCTCGTCAACGCTTGGGATGGCATCCGTCGTCCATACTGGGTAAGTGTCTTCTGTCGCATCTTCTACAAACACATTATTCGCTAACTTTTCAAAAAAGGTCGTCCCCGAATACCGCCTCCCGACATGCAAATTCATCGGATGAACAGGTCCGTCCATAAATCAAGACGATTGGTCCGTCTTGCCCCCATTGACAGCTGGTTTCGGCCTCTCGGGTAGGGACTTCTCAGCCTTCTTCATGGCTTGCTTCCATCCAGTGATCAAGTCGTTACTCGGCTGGCTCTCTTCATCCAACACCTTCGCGGCCGTCTCACTTCCATAGACCGGCAGCCGCTTCAGTCCTTGCTTGGAGAAGTTCTCCGGTACCAGCTTGGGATCCAGCAATCCAACCTGCACCAAGACGGAAGCCTGGTCCCAGTAAACATGCTCGTGCACCAGCTTGCCGCCTCGTATGCATACGATGCTCACAAGCGCGATGTGTACCGCCTTGTTGGTTGGTTTTACGCCAGGAAGCACCCAGGGTACTTCTTGCGTGTGCTTGAAGGAGACGACCATCTCGTCGCAGACTCGGTCTGTGCCGATTGTTCGGGAAACCAGTTTAATGTTCAAGGAAGGCGGATTTTTGGCGATGAAATAATCTTTGTAGAACAACAAAAGCTCCTCCTTCCCGATCCCTCCCGTCATGGTAGGCACGTTGTTAGTGTAGGGCTCTGAAAAGCCGTTGTTGACCAACGTCTCCACCGCGGCGTGCGCATCCCTCTTCCCGTAAACTGCACTCGCGAAACTCTCCTTGAACGGCTCGAGGAAGGCTTCTACTTTGAACGCTTTTCGCAAGGCTCCCAACATTCTCGTCCATGCGAGCGAAGCGGCGACTTTGTCAAATTCCTCTAAATCATGTTCCGCGAACCCTTCCTTTGCGCCGCGGTAGGTATAGCTTGGAAATGCTGGAGCGAATCCTTGGTTTCCGGCTATATGGCAGCATACTTCCAGGTGAGGTGGGTATTTCGTTTTAGGAGAAGGAATTGTTGTGGGATAGTAGGCTATGAGGGCGGCAAGTTTGGGGGCGGGTTTTATGTGGAAGTCGAGATTTTCTGCTGCTGCGGCTCCGAAGGCGATGATGGCATAGGATTCACCCAGTTCGAGATCGTCTGCTAGATGTTTGAGTTCGTTGATGTAGGACTTCTTGTCTGAAACGTAAGGGAGGTATTCGACATCGAAACCTTCTTCGCGGATGTGTTGGAGGTAGACGGGATCTTTCCAGACGTTAACATATGCCGTGAACAGGTTCGACTATGAGAAATACTGACCAAATTCATCGTCGTCGGCTGTGATGGTGACTTTTGGCGGGAGACTGTTCTGTTTCTTAGTATATGCCATTGGAATTTCGCTGGAGTGCTTGCTGATGTTACCTATTGAACTTCAGAAATCCTTTCCCCGTCGCATTCGCCGGCTGTGCCATCTTCGCCGCTAGTGTTATCGATTGTGAGGTGAATGTTCGGGACGATCATATGCAAAGTGGGCATTGAAGCGACCGCACGTGGTTTTAAAGTTGGACACAGGCCAGTGATTGCGTCACACTTGGTCAAAGCGTTTCAGAGCCGAGACTTTTCAAGGAATTGAAGATTGAGAACAACCAATCTGCTGAACATCACCAATCAATCGCGCAATCACGAGACTTCGCTACACTACACATCTGGATTAAGCGAAACGAAGAAAGCACGACCTCGAGCTGGCTATCGTTCCACTGCAGCTATCGCTACCTGTCATACTCCAGCAGAAGCTTCATCTGTGGCAAGGCAGCTTCCCGGTGTCACTTTCTTACAGCTTACCTGAGCTCGAGCAAAGGCCTCGTACATCTTCACGCCGAGTCATACCCATCAAGATTAACTTCTTTCAATCCGTCGTCGCAGCCATAGAGCGGAAACACAAAGCCCACCGCGGCCATCCAGGCGGCAAGCCGAAAGGAAAGCGCAACTGGCGCAATATTGTTGGCCGACTCTCTGGACCGGACGATCCATTCGCGGATAACTTCAGAATGGGTAATGAAGAGAGCACGCCGATCGATGAGTCCGTCGAGCCCTACACTCTGGCCGGACGGACAGTGGAAGCTGTTGAAGAATACATCAAATCCGGCAAGGTGAAGAATGTCGTAGTGATGACGGGAGCTGGTATCAGTACGAGCGCAGGCATCCCGGACTTTAGATCACCTGAGACGGGGCTGTATGCGAATTTGGCGAGACTGAATCTGCCATACGCCGAGGCCGTGTTTGATATCAGCTACTTCAGACAGAATCCTGAACCGTTCTATACGCTGGCGCATGAGCTGTATCCGGGGAGGTACCGGCCGACGGTAACGCATTCTTTTATCAGCCTCTTGAACAAGAAAGGTTTACTTCTGAAAGCCTTCACACAAAACATCGATTGTCTGGAACGCGAAGCTGGGGTGCCAGATGACAAGATGGTCGAAGCGCATGGGTCCTTCGCCAAGCAAAGCTGTATCGAGTGCAAGCAACCATATCCCGATGATGAGATCAGAGAGCACATCGATAAGAAAAGTATCCCGCGGTGTCATAGCTGTCAAGGACTTGTCAAACCAGAGATCGTTTTCTTCGGCGAGCAATTACCAGCAGCATTCTTCGAGGCGAGGGATCTACCAGCTCGAGCAGATCTGGCTATTGTTATGGGCACTAGCTTGACTGTTCAGCCATTCGCAAGCTTGCCTGGAATGGCGAGAGAAGAGACACCGCGCATCCTGATCAATAAAGAGCGGGTGGGAAGCATGGGCACCCGAGCGGACGATGTCATGATCCTCGGAGACTGCGATGAAGGTGTGAGAAGGCTTGCAGAGGCATGCGGTTGGCTTGACGAACTGGAAGCGATGTGGGCAAAGACGGCACCGAAAGCAGGAAAGGGTATTGGTAAGAATCCCGAAAAGGCAGCTCGTTCAGAAGAGTGGAAGTCAAAGGATGAGAAGCTTGAAGACGAGATCAACAAGCTCACGAAGGATGTTGATGAGACGCTCAACTTGTCTAAGTGGCACGAGGAGAAGGTTCGGAATGAGAAGCTTCCTGGAGAGAAAGCTGTGGGTCCGAAGAAGCACGAAGATCCGAATGGCAGTCTCGGTCATGTCTTTGTTGGTGGGGATAATGAAGGCGGTCCGAAGGCGCCGAAGACGGAAGAGAAGTTGTAGGTCGTTCGGGGGAGTTAGGAGTTGATGAGAGAGGAATAGATACCCCAGGACTTTAAAGATGCCAGTCGGGCAGAGTTCTCATCCCTGGGCAATGCCTCGTCAAGCAGCTCTCTTCTTCCAGTACCTCTCCAGCATCCCCCTAACATCCAGCACCTCGATTTCCGGAAACCTTTCATTCAAACTCCCCTCTCTTTTCACCCAACTCGTCTCATCCGTTGTCCAAAGCTCAAAGATCGAGAGGAACCACTGCAGCCTCTCCTTCCCATACCTCTTATACAACGCCACATGCCCGGGCAACTCCGTCACTTCGAACTTCTTCAACTTCTCCACATCATCATACACCACCTCAAACTTCTCTCTAAGAATCCCCTCCGCGAGAGCGACGAATTGCTTCCATGTCACCGTGTCACCCACAACACGGCTCTCCCTCTCCCAACTCCCCTCCGGCTGGCCTAGCATCTCAAACACAAATCTCGCAACATCATAGCTATACGTAAACGTGACGGGCACGTCTCCCGACCCGGGTATCGCAGCTTCGCGGTGAGCGATATCGATAGCTATGATGTTCGGACTGAGATGAGACTTGATATGAGGGAGGGCGTAGTAGTCCAGAAATATTCCGTTTACAAAGATCGTCCATTCCAAATTCGTGATTTCGAGGAGGTCGAGACAAGTGAAGTGGTGTTGGAGGGGTGGGAGGATATCGACAGCACTAAGGGAGGTCAGTATGCGCATGAGGGTGGGGAAGAGGGAAGAGAAGGGGCGTGATATACGAGCGCGGGTAGTCAATCGCATATGAAGTCGGGATGAATCTTTTCGTGACTTCTGATTTCTCAGCGGCTTGGATGAGGTTGTATTGGGAGACGCGGAGAGAGTCGCCTGCGATGGCGAATGTGCAGATTATGGTATGGATGTTATTTGATTCGAGGATTCGCGTGAGGCTGTCAATGTCGGCGTAGTCGACTTGAAGGGTTTGAGTAGAAGACGATGATTTCGCCTTTCGACTGAGAATGAATGGTTGGTGTTTTCCTTGCTCTCGTATGACCTCCAAGATGGTCTTCCCAATGGCTCCATGGCCGCCGGCAATGGCAACGTTCACCATGGTAACGGATTTGCAGCTGCTGCACTGTGAGAAGTCAGCAGGCAAATGTTCTTCAAAAACGCTATCGTGTCTGTTGTTCTCGGCAATACGCCCAATGTCTGGACACTTCAGACCCACCTCCGCTCGGTATGAGACGAACCGCGGCCGCGCGCGGGCTGCCTGTAGCGTCTGTTGATTTACACGTCTATCCCTCTCCTACCCATCTATAAGCAGCCCAAAGCAGCATCGCGCTGCACACCGGTGGTATCATCAAAAGCAGAACAATCCACACCCACACCATCCAACGCCAGCCGCCCATCATTCCCATTCCATCCCCCTCTCTCTTGCCCAGCACGATCAGGTCAGATTCGTCGAGGCCATTCTATAGCTCATCTTTCTGACCCGGCTCTGGCACTTGTTCTCTGGCGCTGTGAGAAGCGTCTTGCTCCGCATCATCGCTCTCGTCTGTGCGAGAGCTGTTATCCTCGGCTCTCACTCTCCGTCCATGTCCGTCTCCTTGAGGTGTGATGTCGCCAACTCGCTCGTCCCCTTCCTCGTCGTATATTTTCACCTTCTCCGCGTATTGTCTGATGTTGGAGAAGATCGTGTCTTGAATCAGATGCCCTTTCCCACCTGCAACTCGCAGAATCAAATCATTCAAGCTCGACCTCCCTAAAATGTCGACATGGTCTGCAGTGTTTGGTCCTCCTCTTGGATTGAATCGGTCTGGTTCGTGAGGCATCTCATACGCCACAACTGGGATGTTGGCAGGGTTGTAGCGCTTCATCTTCCATCCTTTGTTGCACATATACCCTGTCGACATCAGGTTGACTGTCCCGTCTCCCTCGCCCATGACGACGCCATGATCGATCCAGCCGTCAGGCGTGTTGACCGTGGGATCGATCATGACTGCAGTCTCGTTGTGGAGGTCAAGCTCTTCGCGATAGAAGTAGGCCCTTTCTGTCGGTTTACCGATACCGTAGAAGCAGAATATCTTCATGTCTGGTGCCAGAGGAAGCCTGGACTCTAGTGGGTTCATCCATTTCGTCGGAATCTTTTGATTTGCTTCGACTTCTTCTTTCGTGTGGGCGACGCCGTGGCTGTAGCTGGTCTTCACCGAGTTGACGTACCAGTCTTCGGTGTTTTTGTACAGGTAGTCTAGCGCTTTGGGGACTGAGAGGTTCCCGGGAGTCATGGTATTGTTCACCTCTTTGAAGCTGAGGAACTTGCCGTAGGTCACAGGCTGGTCAGGCTGATCATCGGGTGCACCATTCTCGTCACCCCAGACTGCAGACCCGCCGATGGGCAGCATCGAAGAGATGCCGGGCATGCGACGGAAGATCTCGGCTCGCTCCAGTCTCGACAAGAACTTCTCCAGTCCATACACGGCAAATGCGTTGAGCTGAACAGTGTCCCTCATCTCTCCGCTCAGCACAGCCGGCACATCTTTCAACGCGCCAAGCATGCAGCCGGAGATGTTGATCCAGGATTCGATATGATCGTTGACCCAGGAAGGACCACCATTCCCATAGCCTTCCGCCTCTACCCAATGAAAGAAGTAGTACAGCACTTGCGATCCCATGGAGTGCGATAGCAGAACCACCTTCTCTCCACTAACATGCTTCCCTACCTCGATGTGATTCTTCAGACGCGTAAAGTACTGATCCCGTATCTCGTACTTCATGTAGCTCATTCGCCAGTCGTAGGCGGCCGTGAACGCATTCGTAGGATCATACCCGATAGTAGCGAGGTTCTCCAGAATCTTGTTCCATATCCAGTATCCAGTGATGAAGAAGTCGGCGGCATCAAAGCCTTGTGCAGCACGAAGCTTCACACCAGGCGGATCCATACCAGTCTTCTTGTCCAACATGACGTGCTTCTTCCAACTCGCCTTGTCCAGTATCAGCGCTCTCATCATACTCCACGAACCCCATAATCTCTTTCTGAAGTACTGCCTTGAGTCATCTTCGGTTCCCCAGCTCTCCAAACCTGTAGATATCACACCGGGAATCATGATCACGGGATACTTGGCATGTATGCCTTCGGAACGCGCGTGAAGGCCAACGGCAAAGGAATCGTAATCGACAGCTTGTTTCTCTCGAGACTATATACACTATTCTGTCAACTGATCAGCTCCAGAAAGAAGAACAGTAAGCGCAAATGGCGAATACTGACCTGCAAATCCTGAACATCTCTTATCAATCCAACCGGCAGCACATCCATGATGCTGTCCAAGTTCATGTCCTCCAATCCTGCCAGCGTCACGAGCTTGTCTATCGCGCCATCTCTGCTCGCGAAGAAGCCTGCCACTACAATGCCAAACAGTCCTCCCAGGCCGAATATCCAGGCATTCCGCCTCTTCCTCCCCTTTCCGCTCTTGACTGACTGGCGCAGCTGATCGAGCTTCTCCTTAGGCACGACGCGGTATCCCTCGCCGATGTCCTTGTGCGCTTCTGGCGCCGGAGACGCGTCGCGCGAGCTGGGCGGCGTGTCGTCGCTGCCACCGCCGAAGCTGCCGAATATGCGCTTCCGCAGCTCCGACATTGTTGAAGTGCGTAGGGAGTGGGAGGATGCGAAAGTTGGAGATTCCCATGTCTCGAAATGGCCAGCGCAACTGACTGTTTTGTGTCGTCACTCCGAACTTCACCCGAGCCAAACCCCTGTCAGAGCTGCACCGCACTTTCCTTCACATGCCAACGACTGCGCTTTCACATGTCAGCTCACTTGTAAGCGAGCCATCACAATCGATAACGAGCGGAGAAGAGACGGGAGCTAAGACCACTCTCATCTCATCACATGCCAGTCGATGAGCGGCCCGATTCCGTCATCCGTCACCTCACATCATGACATCTGCGATGCCGACCAAGAACCATGACACGGAGGCAGCCAAGACCATTCCCGGAGTACAATACGTGTGCTATGGCGATAACAAGGAGTCCCCTTACTTGCCAGCAATCAAGGCACTGATCTCGAAAGACCTGTCCGAGCCGTACAGCATCTATGTCTACCGGTATTTCCTTTACCAATGGGGACACCTCTGCTTCATGGTACGCTGATGTTAACTGCTTGAGACGAAACGAGATTGACGAATGACCAGGCCCTGAACGAGAAAGACGAGCTTGTCGGGGTGATAGTCTGTAAACTGGAGCCACACAGAGGAGGTCCAATGCGAGGCTACATCGCCATGCTCGCCACTCGTGAGGATTGCAGAGGCCAAGGCATCGCCAGCAAGCTGGTCAAGATGGCTGTCGATGCCATGACAGCAGAAGACGCCGACGAGATCGCCCTTGAAACTGAAGTAGACAACATTCCCTCCCTCCGCATCTACGAGAAACTGGGCTTCATCCGCAGCAAGCGACTGCATCGCTACTACTTGAGTGGCAATGCCGCTTTTCGACTCATCTTGTACCTGAAGGACGGTATCCCATACAAGCAGACTTACCCTCCTGAGTACGCCTTGGACCCCGGAGAGGCGGTGTATTCGAACCCAAGCGCTGCGCCTGGAATGGGAGAAGAAGACCTTATCGAACGACAGGCCGCGCAGATGCGCATTGAAGATGTTCATGGCGAGAAGCATGATATTATGAAGAGCACGGGCCCTGACTTCTGAGTGAGGGTGGCCATGTTCCTTATCATATGCGCAGCAGACGACGCTCTGCGTTCGCGGCTGCATATGGCCTGGTTCACCTGCAAGCGTCTCGCTAGCGTCGTCTACACCGGTTAAAATGACCACAAACTCGCTGATTCTCGCTCTACATACTACACACCGCAATACTGCCTTCCCCTTTCCCGAAGCGGAACACTTCGAGGCCTACGACCACAACGATTCTACAGCTGCGCAGGGAATCCACCCATTCACTCCCACACTCGACGACAACCATCATGACGAAGCCGCAGTATCGTCTCGCGTATGGGACTTGCACCCTTGGAGAGCTACATCAGTTCATCAAGAACCGCCATCTCGTGGATGATCAGGATACGCCGCCAGCTACGCTAGACGGCTGCGTTTCGCTTCTGCAGATGGCGGACGAGCAAGACACATTTCCCTTCCAAAATCTCTCTGGAGAACTCCGAAATCAGGTCTACGAGTCGCTTCTTACTTACGATATCGATAACCCGCGCTGCCATCCGCAGATCCTTGCGACCTCGAAGGCCATCCATCAGGAGACTGAGAGCATACTCTACGGGAGCTCTGGCATCAAAGTGCTCGTCTGTGACGACACATGGGCCATGGGCACGGAGTCTTTCGGCTTGATGGACTACGAGGTTGACGAGATCTCTACACCTCCGATGATGAAGATGCAAACATCCATTGAATCGTGGCCGACCACGCCTCTACGTTTTCGATACGTTCGGATTGATCTGAGCAAGGCAACGTCTCCGCAACTGCTTTTCTCATTGGCATTCTTCTTGACACGAAGCTCGAAGCTCGAGCGGGTCTGCGTCAATCTGCTCCCGACGGGACGCCAGAGCATGCCTGCGTGTCCGTCGGCGCTTTCAGTCCACGAGCTGCTTTCTCCATTCAGGCGACTTAATGCCGCCGTGGACTTCAGTCTCGCTGGGTTCGACGCTTGGCCCGATGCTCAAGCGCAGCTTCAATCCGTCCCAGTCAACCGCCTTAAGCTTCTCGAACTCGATTTGCCGCTCCTTTGCTCGTACCTCGGGGAAGAACTGCGTTATGCGAGCCATGGACGCGCAGGACTACCCGCTCGCTTTGGTAGTACAATCCAACATTTCTACCGCGAGACTCGCGCCCGAGTGAAACACAGTTCGACTTACAGCGCTCTCAGTGCGGAGTACGAGTTTGTGGACCTCTGTCGCAAGGCTGCTCGATTCCTCGACCAAGTCTATACGATCGAGATTCAGCGCTTTGGGACTCGTCTTCGCGACAGGAAGTTCAAAGCTTTCGTCACGGCGCATGAAGCACGAGTCCAGCTGCTGGAATCAGCATGAGTTCGTCCTCATTTTTTACTCGGAAAAGCTCTTGCATTACCAATTTCAATCTGACGTACACCCAAAAGCAATTAACCGATTTGTCTATTCTTGGACTGAGACGTCGGTTCGGCGACCGGAGAAGGGATCTGAGGGTGAAGGCTTACGTGAAGGCACATGAGGGGAGAGTTCGGCTGTTTCGGGAAGGGGAGACGGGACATCTTGCTCTTCTGAAGGGGAAAAGGCGACAAGATCAGTCAGCATGTCTTTCAACAAATCTGAAGTCTGCCGTTTCTCTTACTATTACCAAGTCTTCGAAAGCACGGAAACGTCTCTATAAGCTGATTATGCGATGTGACCGAGGGCAAGTAAAAGAGCACATTGTCCCTCTTCTACGTACGACATTTTACGCATACCGAGCGTCAAGCGGCTGGGATTGTGCAGAATTCAAGTTTTGAACGTGCGAAGGTTGGGTCTGACACCTCTTGGTCTCCAAGAAAGATCCATTTTCTGAGCTACAGTTGTCGCGCTTGGCGACTCTTGAGGGCAGGGCGCTAGTGAGAGGGCGATAGTGAGTTCTGTCACCCTGCGTTGGCCTAGAGAAACTGAGCTATCTCCGGAACTCGCCATCTACAGTACTGTCTTTGGCCCCAACATATCGCTCGGATCGTCAAAATGAGTCCGATCATGTGGAGAGAAGGAAGCAGGCAAAGATATCAGCCCGGTGTTCTTCTTCTCGTTTCACTATCAAAGCCGCTGCTTGAACCCTTCCACCAACCCATCAATCAACTTCCCAATCATCTTCATTCCAGGATCATGGTCCGGATTCACCTCTGCAACACACATTCCCACCACTTTCTCACTGCTTAAAAATACATCCAAAGCCGCCACGATCTCCTCAAATCCAGCTCCAGTTCGATTCGGCACGTTTGCCAGAGGAAATTGGATTCCGTCGATAGCATCAACGTCGAAATGCAAGAAGATCACATCTACTCTTTCCTCCAAGTACCGCAGTGCCTCTTTTGCCCGCCCTCCAGGATTCTTTGCCACCGCTCCAGATGTGACCACTCGAAACCCTTCATCGAAAAGATAGGCCAGCTGATCTCGACTGTTACTCTGCAATCCTGCATTCAACCCGAACAACACTGTATTTCCTCCATCACACACCCCTCTCCCATTCGGTCCCGTAAATGGCCTCATTGACTCTAATGCCCCTTCCCGCATCGTCAAGTGCGTCATCGTCATACTTGCCAGATTTGGCGTTTCACCTGGCAGGGCTAGGTCTGCATCTCCGTCGACGTAGATCAATCCGACTCGCTTTGGAGAGTAATGGTGTGATAGGCCGGACATGATAGCAGGTAGTGTACAGCACTCCCCTCCCACAACCAACAGAAACCCTTTCTCCTTTCTTCCGGTCAAAACCCTCCCCACAGCATCCTTCACTTCTCTACAAACCTCTACATTCTCCCCTTCATTCCTTATCCCATTCGCCGAGACCGGCGCATCGATATGCCACGTCCTAGTCCGTGCAAGAGCCGATTGCGTGCTGACGGAGTAACCTATATATTGCAGACCGGCAGCCAGGCCAGCGGACTGGAAAGCTGAGGGGGCGAGGCATTTGCCTTTGATGAGGGAGCCGATGTCCGAGGGGATCGTGAGGATTTGGATGGAGGCCTTTGTGGACATTGTGAGTGTATGGTCGGTAGTTGGAGGAGAGCGTTCAAGTTGAGGGCTGAGACCGACTTCAGTCCCGGTTTATTGTATCTGGTCGGGAGGGTGAGGTCAAAGTGATCAGCTCAATTACTCATCAGAGAGCGCCCCTGCTTGGCATGTGAGTCCTGCGATCGGAGGGGAACAAGGTAGGCTGGGCAATGGAAAAATTCGTTGCGAGAAGGACTCTGGTCTTGCTACGTGGCTCTCATGTATATGTACGTACACGATTCATTTCAGACTTAAGTAAAAGCCTCGAGAGGCCTACGCAAACTGCTACGCTTCTCAACACAAACACCGAGCTTATGCACTGTCGAGAAAATAGCACCGAGTCTTCTTATATCTTTTATCAAGCACAGCCAGCATAGAGTGCTGGGCGAGACAAGTCAGCACAAGCCTCTTGCAATGCAACAGTAACCAGAACTCACCATTCGCATACATAGCATAGGTATCCGCATTCAACACCGCATCCTCACTATCCAGATCCGTTATAGCATTAGAGCCATACGCAAAATCCTCCGTCCCAGGACTATACACTGCCGGAGCGTGCGTATTCTCATGCAGCACTGTAGTCGCCTGGTCCTGCCCGCCGCATTGACTACTTACAGGCTCCAGATATTGGTAGAAGATATCGCAGTAGGCGATATAGTTGTACCGTGGCAGAGTATATGCTAAGACACCCTGTTGGCAATACCCGTACGAATCATCGCAGGAGGTATCTGTGGCACCGGAGGATCTTGACCCGCACTCGTTTGCAACAGCTTGCAGCCGGGCGGAGACTTCGTCGGCGACAGAGCTGGAGGATGATTTGAAGTATGCTTCAAGGCCCTGACCCGAGGCGGCGGCGGAGGCTGCATTGCTGGCGAGGCTGGCGCAATTCGAGAGTGCTTCTTGCAGAGCTGATGCACGCGAGGTGGAGCACCTAGCTGTTTCCAAGTCTGTGCGTTTCGCAATCTTGTTGACGGCGTACGGTACTGCTTTCGCTTGATCGCCGTCGATATCCATGATGAGAGAGTTGCTAGAGAAAGGAACCGAGTTCCCTGTCAACTCTATGGAGCCGAGCTCGGCGTATGGCATCGAGCCCGTCGCACGAATGGTGTAGGTGTCAGTTGATTCAACATCGTACAGCTCAGCGACATCGACTTCAGCCTCGATGGTTTGTCCAGCCTCTATGGGAACGAAGTGAGACCCAGTAAGGTTACTGGTGACCATCCGCAGTAGGACACCATTGAAGTTGGCCCTAGCAGCTTCAGATCGTCAGCAGGCATCAGCTTAGATCGATCTTCTGATACACACCTGGTCCATGCACGTCAAACTTGTCGACAGGAGCATCGCCGTCGAGGAAGGACCCTCTATAGAAGAGATTGTACCCCTTGGAATCAGTATTGGTAACTGTTGCCTTGACTCTGCTGTTTCCAACAGGAGTGAGCTTGACAGTCAGTGGCGTAATGCTTCCAGTCGATGGAAGCGCAGCAGCAGTCGTAAGTGCAACCCAGGCGATTGTGCTGACGATCAAAAGCCTCATGGTCGGATCAAAGGAGTGAACTTGCGGGCGAAGGAACGGACGCTCTACCAGAGAGCTAAAATATACACAACAGAAATGAACGTGGTCGACAACGTGGCGATCGGGACTGACGAGAGGTTTAGAAGGGGTGCTACGGCGGCGCAACCTAGCTTTATGGCTAGCCATGATCATGTTTGTCTGCACAGCCTACGAGCGAGTAGTGTAACAGCCCAGGCTGCTAGTATTGCACCAACGGAGGAAGTACTTCTTCTGCGGGATGGAATAAATGAAGTATCCAGCCAATCGATCAAGACCCAGACCCAGGGTTGCAGTCGGCTGGACCTGAAGCATACGGAGGTGCTTGGCTTCTTGGAGAAAGAATAAGCATTCTCGGAGCGTTCTTGGCGATCGCAAGCACGATATAAGTGCTGCCTGTGTGTATGTTCAGTCCCTAGTACGTGATCCAGCAAACTTTGTTACAAATATCGTTACCATTATGCCAGCTCTAGAGATTGGGCACGTGAGTGCAAAAGACACGAAGTGGTCTCTACAACTTGCTCGAGCAGAACTCGTCTTGAGTGGAATTCGTGCGACACTTGTCCGACTCGTCTGTCACTCTTGACAAGAAGTGTGCGTATCACAGACATGGCAAAAGCTGTCGAGCGACGCCACATTGATCTGCCAAGTACCAATCGGGAGGAACGAACCACTGTAGTGTGACAGCAAGACGCAGCATGAGAGGTGAAGCGCCGATTGCTGCATACGGCGTTTCCTGAAACCAGACTTCCCAAGTCGGATTGTGAGGCTGACAGGTTTCAACTCCAGCATTTCCCGATCGTGGTCGTTGAACTACGCTTGAAGGGGCGTGCTGATCGATATCGCAGACTTCGATGGGCGCAAAGACGACGGTGAGATTGTATGATGTACGACGCGCAAAGGCGCGGCAAGGCTCGGGGTTAGTAGCCGATGGCCTGAAACACAGCCAAGTCTTCCTCGGTGCCAAGGCTGTCAGAGGTACAACACTTGCAGCAAACAGTAATGGCTCGCTAAGGCTCATGGAGTAGTTGGTTTCCCGTCCGGCAAAGCTTCGATGAACAAAGCGCGGTCTTTTTCGCGAAGTCGGAGGGCGAAGTGCGGTGATGGGTAGCTGATGACTGAAGTCCTCAAGGTTGTATTGCGATTGCGTGGATAACAGTGCTGTATTCCTACCGAGCTTGGTCTTAGACGTTATCAGTCAAGGAGGCTGTTCTGGCCGCATTTATTTGGCCATAAGTCCGCTCGACGTCTTGCTTCAGCCTGCAGGGCGTGGTTGGACAACGCCGACTTAGCTCAGAATCAGATCAATGCAGACCGTTTCATTCACTTCCAGTCCACATGTTGCATTCGAAACATTTTCGGGTCTGGTTTGGGCATCGTGACCAACGCACTTGTTGCACACAGCTGCCAGTAAGCATCGTGGTATCCTGCCAATTCTCCAGTGTTAACCGCGTGCCATAGTAAGAACCTTTCGGCGCCTGGATCGCCCTGACCGATGTTCGCCATCCCACCTCTAAGGGCAACCAATTTCACGACCCCATCCGTGTGCATTCGATACTCCAAGAGCGCCCCTGCTCTGAGCTCATACGCCGCAAAGATGCAAACGGCCACAAGCATCTGATTCGAGATCGCGCGTGTTGGGTCTTCAAGCGCGGCGTTGATAGTGCGGATCAAGAAGCCACGAAGGTGTAGAAGATGATATTGAGCCTGAGTTCGATCGACCCGGGCAAGGCGATTGGCGACAAGTATTTCTGCAGTCAGAAGTAAAGCCACAGTAACGAGCATTGGATCCGTGAAGATGAAATGAAGGAAGCTAATGTAGTTCGGCTTTCGTTTCGGCACACCAGCAGGCGGAGGAATATCGGGTTCGAAATCTTGGGCTTGCACTTTGACCATGAACTCATAATAGCCAAGTGCGGATGACAGATTCACGCCTAGGTGATGGAGACTGATGCCGACGGTATTGGAAGAATCGTGGAGGAGGAAAGTCTGGAAAGCAGCAGCACCCCGAGAGAATGATCGAGACAGCACCGATCTCAAAATTGCCGAGTATACGAGATCGCGTGGATCATCGGCCTGGAACTGGAGATCGTTCTGATTCTTGCCTGAGGTCTTCTGACTCGCAAGATCTGGCTTGCCCTCCCGAACCGCATTCATGAGCCATGCTATTGGAATGCCGCGCCCAGGCAGACTCCGAGTCCTAACCAGAGGGGCTCCATCATCCGAGAAGAGCAGAGGGTCAACGCTTGACAGCCCATGAGCTGAGTATCCAAGTAGACTATCATTCTCCAGAACCGTCTCGAATGGTATATTGTCCGGTATGACTTCCATGGGGTATTGTATTCCCACTCCCCTTGGTGTCCATATCTCGCCGTGTTGATAAATCTGTTGACCAGCCATAACAGCGTTCCGCAGTCGATCTGACGGCTCAGCCACGGGAGGCTTCTCCACAAAAGACCTCTCAGCACGCCTCTTTCTCGCTTGCGCATGTTGTCGTGTGGTGACGTGGGACTTGACCTGTTTGCGGTACTTCTTGAAGTCGGTCGGGCTCTCGAAGACCATGAACTGGAACTGTTTGTTGCCGGAGGAGGATGAGCCATTGCTGCCGCTTGCCATGATGCTCTCCGGCGAGGCTATGGTTGGGAGGTGTCTGCAGCATGGTTGATGAGATAGAACAAGAGGATGATGATGAATACTTGGGAGCAGCGAGGGCCGGACGTGTGGCGGTACGCACGAGCGACCAGAGGGTACATTGCATGTAACTTTGAGGTTCCAAGATCTGTCGATCGACGGTCTTGAAGTTACTTCAGCCTTACGGGTTACGGGTGTTCTCCGCCCGCTAAATATTGGTGGGGAGCCGGCAGTTTGGCACGCCATGTCGTCAATATTTAGGCCGTCAATTTCATGAGCCGGATCTCAATCCACTCTCAACTCCTCAACAACGGAGAGCATGTACCGCACAAGGAACAGCCAGACTACCCGAATCGACCGGCGTGTGCCAATGAAGCACTCAAAGTCTCTTCAAGATCGTAAATCTTCAACTAGATGAATCAGTACAGCGATGCTGGACCAAACACGCTGGTGGAAGCCATTGGCATTGTTCAGCCAAAACTACTCCAGGATCATCACTGAAAAACAAGCACATGTCCCAAACCATTGAAAGGATGGGCGCCTTTAATTCTCGGTCTTTCTCTTGTGTAGGACTTTCCACCGCACGAGAAATACATCTCTTTCTCGTCGATCTAGCAAGCGGAAGTCTCTTCCCCAGAAACATGTCGAAAGAACGCACATATCCAGAGACAATGCAAGCCAAAAGGTCTAGCAAACTACCATTCCATATATATCACGATGTCATTACCGCCCACTTGTGCTCCTCGGACCACACAGAAACCAAAGCGAAGTGACCAAACAACATGAGGAACTCACCTCCAACAACAAAACTCCAACTTCCGAGAAGAAGGCCTCCTCGAAGAAGAGCACGCCAACTTCTGACAGCAACAAGTCTTACGCCCAAGCCGTGTCTAGCACCACCCCATCAAGCTCCGCCAAAAAGCGCGCAGCCCAACTCACAGCCACCCCAACCCGAGCCGATGACTTTGAAATTGTCTCCAAAGATCCAGTCGATTCCGAGCCATTCGAACAAGTCTCCCACAAAGACACCGAAATTGCCGAAGACTTCGGGGAGGTTTCTGGAAAGGAGGCTCCGCACCCTGAAGAACTTGAGGGGAATGGGAAGGCATATGGGAAGAATGCGACTGCTGTGAAGACGTGGGTGAAGGGGTCGAAGTTCAAGCCGTTTGCAGGGGATAAGTTGAGGGGACCGAAGGAGTGGAGTGAGGCTGCGGAGGGCGGAGGAGAGGATGACGAGGATCAGAAGGATGAGCAGGCGTATAAATCGGCTAAGGCGAAGTCGAAGGGGAAGCCGTCATAGGTGAGCTTGAAGGCAGATTGATCATGGCCATTGCTGACGGGACGCCTAAGCTGGGGAGAGTGATAGGGAAGCAAAAGAAGGGAGCAGGAGAAGTCGCTTGGTCGCCAGAATAGAGTTAAGCTAAATGCGGGAGTGTCCGAGGTCGAACCGGCAGAACTCATAGCCCGTGCCTGCCAATCTCGCCTCGCTCCTTCCGCTCTCACAATTTCGCCTTGACATCTTCACTCGCCAGCAGCCTCAGTTCCTTCCTCAAAATCTTCCCCGACGCACTCTTCGGGATCTCGTCCATGAAGATGACACCGCCCCGAAGCTGCTTGTGACTCGCCAGGTTGCTCTTCACGAACACCTTCACCTCGTCCTCCGTCAATCGAGCCTCCACCTCCTTGGCACCCGGCGTAGCACGCTGGACCACATACGCACGCGGAGCTTCTGTCTGGCGCTCTTTATCCCATATCCCAATGACTGCTGCGTCCGCAATCCTCGGATGCGATGTCAGTAATGCTTCGAGCTCAGCCGGCGCAACCTGCAGCGCGTTGACTTTGATCAGCTCCTTCTTCCGATCAACGACGTACACCAGGTTGTCCTTGATGATGGCGATATCACCGGTCCGGTAGAAGCCGTCTACGAATGAGTCTCGGTTGGCCTCCGGTCTCTTATGGTATCCTTGCGCCAGGATGGGCCCGCCGATGAGGATTTCGCCAGGCTCACCTTCTGCAACGTCATTATTATCCAGGTCGACTACTCGCGCCGTTGTATTCGGACAAAGATCGCCGACACTCCAGGTCTGGTCATGAATGTGCCAATCTAGCGCACAGATACTTCCCGTCGTCTCGGTCGTTCCATACGTCTGGGTCATGAACGCCTTCCCCTTGCCCAGCTTGGCCTTGCACTCCTGCGCCGTCTCATACCCACTGGGAGCTGCACCGATGCAAGCTACTTGAAGGCCATCGAAATGGTCTGTGACTTTGTCGGACTTCGCAATTTGCAACCATATCGGAGGCACGCTGAACTGGAAATCTGGACGATATCGGCGATGCGCTTCTATGAAGTCGTCGAAGCTGTATGACCTCAGCCAGTATGTCGTTCCGCCGTTGTAAAAGGGATTTGTGGAGTACATGTCGATTCCTGCGATGTGTGCCATTGGCAGATGGGCAATAGTGTCAAACCGGAACTGTCGGCCTTCACTCCTGGCTCTGGCCTGGTATCGTCGAGCCACGTGCATAGTGCAAACCGTACTGGCCACTAGCCCTCTATGCGCTATCTGTACTCCTTTGGGAAGTCCGGTCGTACCGCTCGAATAGAGCAAGCAGGCGGTGATGCCGTCAATGTCCCGCTGCTCGGTGTATCTAGGCCAGTCTAGAATACGTCCGTCGCCGGTCCGCAACACGTCTTTTCCATCTGCCACCGAGACGACTTTCCAAAGCTTGGGCGAGCTGCTGTCAAGTACCAAAACCCGGTCAAGAGGGATCCCACACTGCTTCGCCGCATCTATTGTTCGAACCTTGCACTCCTTCGAACATACCAGAACTCTGGATTCGGAGTCCTTAATCTGCCTGACCAATTCTCCGGTCTGATATGTGGTGCTAGCAGCGCTGAAGACTCCACCAGCTGCAAGCACTGCGTAGAAGAATACTGGCAAAATTGGGCTTCCGAAGCTAATCGTAGTGACAACATCCTGTCCTGGTCCCGTGTCGCCTATGCCGAATCGATGCCGGAGCACATATGCTATCTCCTTGACCAGCAGTCTGGCTTGGAGTTTTGTAATGAAGTTGTCTGGGTTTGCAGCTTCGACGTGGATTTTCGTGTCTTCCTTCGCGAGGCAATGTTTTGAATCTGGACTCAGGTCTAAGTCGGTCGTTTTCTTGTGTGCATCGAACTGATTACTCACCAAAAAGCATTGTTAGCAAGTCAAGCTTTGGGATATGGAGATCCGGCTCTCGAGACTTGTATACCCTCATCTTGGATACTCATAAACAACTGAGCTGGGTCGTGACCTACTCATGAGATTCACAGAGAATTGATGCGATCTATCCATTGCAAACGCGAGATGGCATATTCGTTTTGGCGACCTCTCAGCCGAAGCCGAGAGGCACCCCGCTTACCTGGGAAGATCATTCCTTCGAGCACCCTGCATGCCCACCTCACCTTGTCTTCATCCTTGGTATCTTTGCCGAGTTCTCTCATGCTATCATTCCTTCGCTAGAAAACGATTTTTTCAGGCGCTTTGCAAATTGCTGATGAAGAGAGATGCAACAAAACGGATTTCGCTCCCTGCGATGGTATGCGGCGGAGAATCTCCCATCATCACAGCATGGCGTCTGTTGCCAATCAATAGAAGTGCCAGCTCCTTGTGCCTGAAGCACTTGCACCAACCGGAAATCGCTCGTGAGCGGTACCTCATTATGCTTAGATGCAAGGTTCGGCATTTCACGGGTTCGATGCAGACCAATTCCAAAACAGGTCAAGGCGTTCCAACTCCAGCTTTCTTCACGTTCTCGGTGTCCGATGATTTGGTTAAAGGGTCCTATCTGAGTTTGCCGAAACGGCTCGCGAGCAGCTTTTGGTTTGGCTCGGGCCTTGTCAAAGTAATTGCCCAGGCTGACTTTGGTAGCAGATGTCGCCGATCGCTCTAGCGATATACGAGAAAGTGCACCTCTTTCGACGGGTGATGAACTGACTTTGGAATACCTTGCTAGTTGGTGTGATACGGTGCCTTTGATGAGAGGTGGGCGATCAAGTTGATATAAGAGGTGAGGTCAGGCTCCTGCTTCTTCGCTTACCACTTTTCGCAAGGAACTTCGTCACTCTAAGACAGTGTCATTCCGTCGAATCGCAATTTTCAAGATGTTTTCCAAGACAATCATGTTCTCGACGATGGCATTTTTGTCGTCTCTGGTATTCGCAGAACCAATCCCTGCATCTCAAGTCTCGAAACGCGCCACAGCCATCACCTGCGATGATGCGGCCATGACAGAGGCAGTCAAGCAAGAGATCCGAACCATCATGTCACATTCCGCCGAAGATGCCGCATTGATTCCTCTCGCTCCGTTGGCTTCCAGAACCTTCTTCGTTTCCCCAAGCGGGCTGTATGGCGTTACTGCGCCGGTTAATGTTGGAGTGACTGCGGATACTGTGCGAGCTGAGCTGGTGACTTTGGCCACGGCACTCAATGCTGGTGTTCCGAATGGGCCGAATCCGCCGGGAGCGAATGTGAGTAGTTATGGATGAGGAATGGCCGGAGAGGAGAAGGGTGCTGATGCGAGCAGTACACAATCAATCCGAATTCGACGGTTACGGTGGACTTCATCCAGACCGATCGGATCGCTCTGCCTTATGTGTAAGTGATGAAGGTCGCCTGGGGTTGAATCAGATCTAATTTTTGTCAATAGCAACGTTCGCGAGATACATTCCATCGATAAGAGTAGTTGCGAGATTACGGAGATCATCGGATACGTTCATGGCTCGCTTGTATGAGGGGATGGTTGCTAGACCCTGTAGCAGCACCAATTGAATTCTTTCTCGCCATGTGCACCCAGATCAGATGGGTTATAGGTGTGTCTCTCAATCACATGCCATGGGTTGGTGAGATGCAAGTGAGTGAACATAGTCGGGTGGCATGAAGACTTATGCCATTTGCCCACTCAAATTGGGCCAGTGTGGTATGAGGGACAATGAATCTGTTCGTAGAGTACAGAAGCATGAGCGGTGCCTGCATGACCTATAGCGAGTCGCGTAGGCTATACATGTTGATGCTGATGTGAATGGTAAGATACCTAGTTCCTCAGTGCAACCGGCAAGCGAAGGAGACAAAAAGTGCCAAGACAGACAGTCGCGGAACGGTCCGGCAAAATTCCCCTGCCGCCGGTGACGTCGGGCAAGAGCGTTGGCGGGCAGCTGTGGAAGGACAAGGAAGCAGCGTTCGGGCTGTGTCGAACGAACGCGCAAGTGCAACACGTCGGCAAGGCGCCAACATTTCATTCCGCCGCCATCCATAAGGCATTCACCTCTCTCCCATATTCCGCCAATCAGTACACCACCCGCAATTGCTATCCGGCGACATCGACGACGATGAACGTCCTCAAACTACAGAGTGCGTCCCCGCAGTAGCAGCAGAAACACCAGGCACGCGAGAGTCAGCTATGCTAATGTGAGTGCTTGTACAGAGAAATACCCCCAATTCCCGCAGTCGGAGATCTACGGCCTCAGCGACGCCTTCCGCAAGCTCGATGTCGACGACAAGGGCTACGTAGACGAGGCCACCGCGATCAAATCGGCCCAAGGCACCGAGCGACAACCCTACGATGTGGTCCGACAGGCATTGAAAGAGGTCGAGCTGGACAGCTCGAGGAGAGTGGAGCTGGACGACTACGTGGACTTGATCGCCCGATTACGGCAAAGCAGTCCCGCCCAGCAGCGCTCGCGTGGCTTTAGCAACGCCGCGCAGCAGCAGAAGACCGGCGGCGATGGCGGCGTTTCAGCACCTCAGCATGCCAGCGCGGGCAGTATAGGTGGCGGAGCGGCGGCAAAGGCAGGAAGAATCACCGTCGGTGGATATACAGCGAGCTCCCAGCATACCATCAACGAGGATGAGCGCACGGCGTTTACCTCCCACATCAACGCGGTCCTTGCCGGCGATCCGGACATCGGCCACCTCCTCCCGTTCCCACTCGACACCTTTGAGATGTTCGATTCCTGCCGCGACGGTCTCGTACTTGCAAAGCTCATCAACGACAGCGTGCCGGACACCATCGATGAGCGTGTGCTGAACAGGGCCGGCAAGAAGATCAAGAGCTTGAATGCTTTCCACATGACCGAGAACAACAACATCGTCATTGAGTCGGCGAAGGGTATCGGTTGCTCGGTTGTCAACATTGGCGCAGGAGATATCATCGAGGTGAGAGAGCACCTGATTCTGGGCCTGATTTGGCAGATCATCCGGAGAGGTCTCTTGGGCAAGATCGATATCAAGCTGCACCCAGAGTTGTACCGATTGCTTGAGGATGGCGAGACATTGGAACAGTTCCTACGACTGCCGCCGGAGCAGATCTTGTTGAGATGGTTCAACTACCACCTGAAAAATGCTGGATGGCACAGGAGGTGAGAAGGACCATGGGTCGAGATTTGGCCATTGCTGACTTTCAACAGAGTACAAAACTTCTCCAACGACGTCAAGGACAGCGAAAACTACACCATCCTCCTCAACCAGCTCGCACCCAACGTCTGCTCTCGATCACCTCTGCAGACTTCTAGCCTCGAACAGCGCGCCGAGCAGGTCCTGCAAAATTCCGACCGTCTCGATCCGCCGTGCCGCAAATTCTTGACACCAAAATCATTATGCGCCGGGAACCCGAAGCTGAACCTCGCATTTGTCGCAAATCTGTTCAACAACCACCCAGGCTTGGACCCGATCACGGAAGAGGAGAAGGCGGAAATCGAAGACTTCGATGCGGAGGGCGAGCGCGAAGCTCGTGTCTTTACACTATGGCTCAACTCGCTGGACGTCAAGCCAACAGTGGTATCCTTCTTCGACGACCTAAAGGACGGTGTCATTCTGTTGCAAGCGTACGACAAGGTTATTCCTGGAAGTGTCAACTGGCGACACGTCAACAAGCCTCCAGCGAATGCCGTCACACCCGCCAGTCAAGATCCAGACGAAGCTTACCTCACCATCAAGTCCGGCATGTCCCGCTTCAAGGCCGTGGAGAATACTAACTACGCTGTTGAGATTGGCAAGCAGAATCGTTTCTCGTTGGTTGGTATCCAGGGAGCCGATATCACCGATGGTCAGCGAACGCTCACTCTGGGCATGGTCTGGCAGCTCATGCGCAAGGATATCACGAACACGCTTTCCGCACTCGCGCAGAGATTGGGCAAGCGCGAGATCAGCGATGCGGACATGGTCAAGTGGGCCAACGATACCGTGAAGAAGGGCGGTCGATCATCAGCAGTCCGATCGTTCAAGGACCAGCAGATCGCATCTGGTGTCTTCTTACTTGATGTGCTGAATGGCATGAAGAGCAGCTATGTCGACTACGATCTCGTTGCGTCAGGCCGAACAGACGAGGAAGCTTACGCAAATGCCAAGCTGGCTATCTCAATTGCACGAAAGATGGGCGCCACGATCTACTTGGTGCCAGAGGATATCACGAGCTTGCGAACGAGGTTGATCATGACCTTTATTGGAAGTTTGATGGCTACTGCTGAGAGACTTGGGGCATAGCAGGCTCAGGCTGTTTGAGAGCCCTGGTGATTGATGCCAGTAGATGAACCGGAATTGATGGTAGACGATGAAAAACGGGTATGAGCGCTTTACCGTACGACTGATAGTGAAATGAAAAGCTTTGAAACGTAGGGCTTTTCCTGGTTCACATTCTGGACCTGGTCATGCGACGCTGGATACGATGTCGGCTGTCGTGCAATGTGAAGTCACTCACGTCTCTTGCGAGCAGCGAAAGCTGGCGGTGCTTCCTAAGCCACGCAGCCTCGCCAGCCGCAGTGCACCTCCAGACGCATTGCAGTATGTCAACGCGCACGAGCCAATCAGAAGCTGGGTAAAGAGCGCCCAAGGTGCACCTCCAGCCTTGCGCAACTCGAGTGCAGTCAGCTCTTCAGGTCCAAGAACTGCCTTTGCGGACTATATGAACGGGATTGAGCGGTTCTCGGGGACCCGTTCGTTGCGCTCCTCACATATTCGAACTTTGAAAACTTCCAAGCAGTCGAGTGTGGCCCGATCACTTCTACCATGGCTACGCATTCCAAGCCAGCTCGAGTGTCCAAACGCAGCCGCAAGTCAGCAGATCGTGCCGAAGCGTCCAAACGCCCACAGGAGTCAGCACAGTTTGCAAGGCTTCCATTTCAAGTATTGTGTGGCCTCCTAGAGGATAATGGTAAGTCGTAATATCTGTCTGAAACAAGTAACATTCACTCATTCAACTAGATATTGACCTAGGGTCCGCACCGGCACCTGACCTTGGAGATTGTGGCACGGAGCGTCCGCTTGGACAGCAAACTCCTATCAAACTGGGTGACAACATCGCCACGGATGAACAACAGCTGGAGAAATGTCAAGTCTTGAATGCTGGCATCGTCAAGTCCGCTGCGGTCCACGCTGCGCCGCCAGCTTTTGACTTCTTCTCAAGCGTCTCAAGCCTTCGCGCACTGGCCTATGACGCGCAGCCCGTAGCCACAGAGTCTTTGCCACAGTACCTCAACTCAAGTGAGGGAAACCCTCGCTGGCTTGCGATCGATACACAAATCGAGAAGGCACCTCCCACACTATTAGCGATTCACGCCCGCACAGTTGCCCCAACTTTACGCGCTCTGTTGCCCGAGGCTGCCATCACTGGCGTGGGCAATAGTGACAGTGTCGCTGCATGCAAATCGGACCACCTCAGGTTGCTTCTTTACGCTGCGACAAACAACTTTGCAGGATTGGACCTCCCAGTCGATCCCGAGATGATGTTCAAATTCCTCAAGCCGCTCGCTCTTGGACTCATTGAGAAGATGCCTCGCAGCATGACTGCAACCGATATGTTCCGCCGACTACCGTCGATGAAGCCTATGGCTGAGATGCTTTTTAGATCTGCCATTGAGATTGGAGACGACAAGGCAGTAGCTGCGCTCCTATCTTGGAAGGACGCTGGCTTAGACGTGAACAATTTTGTTTGCGAGACATCTGGAACGCGTGTGACATCGCTCGAGCGATCGGCATATCTTCGTCATGTTGATCTTACGCGCTATCTGTTGGCAGCAGGGGCAGATGCGCATCACTCCTACCCAGGCAAAATTTCTAGGACCGCCAATCATGTTAGGCCGCCAGACCTCAGAGATGATTTGGGGCTGCTAGGAATCAGAGGACCGAAGGGAGCATTGGACTGGGCGATCGAGCCCCTAGAACCAAGTGAAGCTGTGGTAGCCATGCTCATCCACAGGGCGGATTCTGTACGACTTCGCATGCCCGATTGTGACAGCGGCAGCGTGTGTCCAAGTCGACTTTCGCGTATCAAGAGTAGCCGCGTACTCATGCGTGTACTATCTGCGCTCGATTCAAAAGACTACTGTCGGTTGATCGAGTCCGGGTACGGACGCAAGATCGTCTGCAATGTGGATTGCGCTGCACGATACACGCTCGTTGCCCACGCTTGCGAAGTTGGCGCTGATCTAAATCCAGACGAAAAGTCAGCATGGTCCCATTCTGGCACCATTTTGGATGATATCCATGACCGGCCTCCTCCGACACTGATAGACATCGCAGCTTCGAAAGGCGATCTTGCAACAATGACGCTACTGCTGGAACATGGAGCGCAAGTCACAGAACATACACCAACTGCAGCTGTACTGGGCGGGAGACGAGATGTTTTGGAGCTGCTGCTCAAGCTTGGGGTTCTGGATTTGCACGCTTATTCTCGTCACTTCCGATCAACTGCGCATGCTTGTGCAGTGATAAAGGGCTGCCGCAGCATCCCTGTTCTCACACAACCCGTTGCAGACTGGACTCTTCTCTCGTGGAGGGGTCTAGGAGCCAGTCTTTTGGCGGCGTCGAGGACCAAAGACGTACCGTCCGTCAAACAAATCCTCCAAATACCACGAGTCTTCGAGGATAAGCATGAGCAGGAGGAGTTCGATGATTGCATACGCGCAGCTTTGGCATGTGCAATTGAAAACAATGACACAGCACTCGTGGAAACATTGCTTCGAGACCTGGGAGAGTTCCCAAGTGCATCACCACCCACTTCCCTAGTGACAGCTGCAGAGCACGCGAACAGTCGGATGCTCCAGCTTTTGATCGAGTACGGTGCGACAGAAGAACGTGAAGGCCAGGTTTTGGAGGTTGCAGTTCGCAACCGGTCTTTTGACATCGCGGAAGACCTTATGACTGCTGGCTTCGGCCTTGGTCGTAGCCTTGCATGCGCCATCGAAAATGACGACATCGACAACACCCGCTACATGCTATCTCGCGGCGCGGATGTTGACGGTGACAACGGCCTGCCGCTCAGGGCAGCTGTCTGGAGTGAGAATACGGACCTGATACGTCTTCTATTGGAACATGGCGCAGATCCTGCCAACAGCAATGCAATGAGAGAAGCCATCGTTGAGTCCCCTCCGTGCCTACTCGTGCTCCTTGAGGAATTTGCACAACGCTATCCGCGCGGTAGAACTGGGTTCGGGGCTCATGTTGTAATTGAGGCTATCAAGGCAGATTGGCTCGAGTTGGTCCAGGCACTTATCAGCATGGGCTTCAATGCTACCGATCTAACATGTGATGCCCATGATGAATTCGCAATGGAGCCTCGAAAGCGCAGGTCCCAGGTTGCTCCTCTTGCTGCGGCCATCTAAGGTTGCCAGAGCGACAACTTTGAGATCCTGCGGCTGCTTCTTGACGCTGGTTGCAGGCTGGATGTTCCGGTTAAGCGATTAGAAGACGAGGTTGTGACAGCCCTGCTTTTGGCGATTGAGAGCAAGAATGAAAAGCTCGTCCAGTTGCTGATCATTGCCGGAGCGGACGTCAATCAACCAGCAAGGTGGTTTCTCCGACGGACGCCCCTACAACGCGCTGCAGAAGTTGGCAGTCTAGAGCTCGTGCAGCTATTGCTAAGTCATGACGCCGGTGTCAATGCAGCTCCTGCCATCAAGCGTGGTTACACTGCGCTCCATTGTGCCGCGAAAGGTGGGCATATTGGAATAGCCCTGCTGCTCCTTCAGAACGGGGCATTGTTGACTTGCCCTCGATCACCGCAAGACGGATCAACTGCCCTCGTTCTCGCTGCTGCACATGGACGTTATGATATGGCACATTTTCTAGCCAAATACGGTGCCCATGAGCAGCTGGAATATGACATGGCGATATCTTCCGCAAAAGAAGCCGAATTCCATTCAATAGCAGCACTGCTCGACGCTACGCGCCACGTCGACAGGTTGGATGCTACAAAGACAACCTCGTCGCATCACTGTGAGGAATGTGACGAGCCCTTCAGCAAGCACTCGGCGCTGAAACGACACCGACAGACTAAGCATGCTGATTCGAAAAACCATGACATGTACTCTTGCCCCCATTGTGATTTCACGCATTCTCGACTGGATACATTCAAACGCCACCAGGCAACGCATGACGAGAGCTTGAAGGAGCCGTGCACAACTTGTGGGAAACGATTTCGGCGTGACTATTTGCGAGAGCATCAGAAGGCTTGTCGTTGACTGTAGAGAGGCGGACAAGAGGCTTTGCGTTCAGCCGGCCAGAGTATCCAGTGTGCTCTACTGTCGCCTGCGAATCTCGCTAATATGGGTGATCGAGCTTGGCAGCATCAGCATTCCTGCAAGATCTGCCAAGGTGTGAGGCAGTGCATCTTCCACGGCTGGTACTGACTCGTCAGCATTGGAGAGCTCGAACAAGCTAGCCACAACGGGCCTTCCTTCAGGAGCTGATGCATGAGTTACTATGTCTGCCATACGCTGCGAAGACTTGGCATACGAAGCAGAACTCGTACTTTCAATGGCATATAAGAGGAGACGTCCAAAGAGTGGGGCGTAAGTCTGTCATGACACACTGACGACAGATGTTCAATATGAATCGGCTTCTGTACGCTGTCCAGCTCACAATCGTCTCAGCCTGCTTCATCACCACAACAACTGGCTTGCGCTCAGACCACTTCTATCCAGACGACGGAAAGCATGATGGAGCTCGACTTCTTTATCAATATCCGGTCGGCAGCTTCATCGAGAACATCGCGGTTCGAAGCAATGGCAAGCTACTTGTCACATTGCTCAACCAGCCACATTTGGATCAGATAAATCCTTTCGATGTGGATCCTCAGCCCGAGACCATGGTGCGTTTTCCTGATGCCCGGAGCGCTTCTGGTATCGCCGAAATTGATCACGACGTCTTTGCAACGGCTGTTGGCAACTTCTCATTCGGCGGCAGGGACAGCAATCCTCCTGGCAGCTGGAGTATCTGGCATGTGGCATTCGATACTGCAAGCGAGAGCGGCGCTTCGGCTGACCAACTGACCACTCTGCCCGAGATACGATTTGCGAACGGACTTTGTAATTTGCCCGAGACTGAGACTCCCAAAGACATTCTCGTTGGTGACGTCTATTCCGGCAAAATCTGGAGTCAGATCTCAGACTGGTGCCCAAGAGGTCGTCATTGAGAACAATCTCACGGCCGTGGTGCCCGATCCGACGTATGGGGGAGCTGGTGTCAATGGCAAACTCGTTGTGGACGACACCCTGTACTTTGCGAGCACCGGTGCCAACACTTTCGCTCGAATGCGTATCACGCCGGATGGACTTCCTGCTGGCCTGCCAGAGCTCGTTGCCAAATTCACCCTACCCACGCAGGCGGATGACTTTGACGTTCGAGGCGAGTATACGTACTTTGCGACTGGGTCGGGCAATATTATTGTCAGGCTTGGATTGAGGGATGGTGGTTCATTGAAGGTCATTGCCGGTCATCTCAATTCCACGGGGATCGCACAGCCGACGTCGGTTGCTTTTGGGAGAACGACCAAGGATCGGCATGTCCTGTACGTCGTAACAGGAGGTGGGTTGGGACTTCCTGTCAACGGCAATATCACCGTGGGCGCGCAGGTTCTTGCTGTCGATACAAGAAGGTTGTGGTGATGAAGCCTATTTTCACGTTCTGAAAAGGCATTCTTGAGGGTTCCTATCGAGGAAAGTTCGTAATGTGCCACAGAGAAAGCAATCAAGGTATATACACCAAATGCTTACAGAGAAGGAAGAGATCCCATCTTGGCTTCATGGGCGTGCATCAAATCGCCGCAACCGGAGATGTTGTCGCTTACAGTGGGTAAATCCGTACTCTCTTTCATGTCGCCTCTTTACCAAGCAGCGCTCCCCCATGAATCGTCCTTTGCCCCATGGACCTCTTGCCCAACAAGTTCAGCCGAATGAAAGCGATGAGATTTGCCTCAGCAACAGCCTCAAACCCAAGGCCGAGGCCTTGGTAGAGATAGCAGGTTCCAGGTCCGACTCCCCATGGTGCAATACTCTGGAAGGTGAAACCAGTGCAAGCTGAGTTCGCATCGCAAGCGGCAAAGCAGTCGTCTACAGAATTGGGGGCCGATACTGTGGCAAGATCGGCTCCGGTCAAGCTTACGCCGAGTGATGTGGAGGTACAGAGGAGGACGTAGGCTGCGCCCAAATTGTCCGTGATGGTGATGTTGACGTTGATGTCGAGGAGTGCACCGTTTTGGTAACAGTAAGCTGGCGACGCGGAGGCGGTAGGAGTGGCAGTGGAAGAGCTGGCGGAAGACGATCCGTATGTAGGTGGCTGTCCGATAGTAGTTGAGACAGTCACGCTGGAGGTTGTTGATGGGCCCTCGTATCCAGGAGGAACGATAATGGTGGTCAATGTAGTTGGAGAAGAGGAGGTTGTAGTCGTGGAGGTTGTAACGGTGGTTGAGTATGGAGTAGTCGATGGTTCATTATACCCAGGAGGTGCGCTGGGGGTACTGGTTGTTCTCACAGAAATGACGCTGGATGTTCGTGGGCTGGTCGAGGTGACAGTTGCCGAATCACCATATCCTGGTGGAGACGCTTGCGAGGAGATTGACGTAGAACTGGATGCAGAGCCGGCTGTGCTGCTGGACGGGACTGGGGTGACCGTGACTGAGATGATCGGTGATGTGTTTGTCAATGATGGAAGTCCGGATGGTCCGGAATAACTTGGCGGTAACACGGTGCTAGAGAACGATCGAGTGCTGGAAGAAGATGCTACAGTGTAGCTTGAAGGCTGGCCGGTGACTGTTGTGGTTTGGAGTGCTCCTGAGCTCGCAGTTGATGATGTTGAGGTCTCAAAGCAATACGGCCTGCTCGATCCGCTCATAGAGATCCAGCCGCAGCTCGGAAGCGTACTAGTCGTAGTCGTTGGGCAAGGCCGGTGTATCGTTTGCGTAATGAGGAGAGCATCTGCGACAACGTCAGAAATGTCGACTGTTACAGTGCCACTGCCCAGCACCTACTCGATAGATTGGCCATGCCAACAAGAGCGCTGGTCAACGCAGTGAGGTGTTTGGGAGTCATGGTTAGAGCTTTTGAATTGGAGACGATGCTTCAGGGGGATGAGAACCATATCGTTCGGCCTGATAGCCTTTTTGTAGTCCATTGGGACCGCTGGCTTCTGGGACCGCAATATACCAAGTCATTCCGACGAGACATGATCACAACACCAGCTGATGGGCTTTGCGCAATGCGTAGATTTCTCGGTCCGGTCTGAATAGAGTAAATTTGATATCGGGGCCGACACCGATGTATACATTCCACGGCCGTCCGGCAGACGCCAGCAGTCTGGAAGCGAGAGCCAACGCCCTGGTACCCAATCACGGCCACCCATCCACGGCCTTGGGTAGCAACCTGTGGCATTGGTCTTCGTCAATGGCATGGTCTGCTTGAGCCTCAAACTTGCATTGGACTTCCCGCGGATCTGCGTATATGCTGCCCACCTAGATAGCTCGCGGCATACAGGACAGAAGATAAGATGGACCTGGCAGCTGGTACGCGTACAAGAGGCAGCGGCCGCTGAGACGCCTGCTGTTATGAGCTGCACCGCGATGTCCTGTCTTCATTTCCAGACCAGAACCTCCATCTGCAGTGGCTGGCAGCGTCCAGCACAATGTCCTGTCTGATGGTCTTTCGTGCTTCTCCATTTCGGGGAAGCAACTGGGGCTGGGTTCGACGGTGGGATATACACTCAACGCAGATGGAAGATGGTGCATAAGCACGACTGATGATCAGAGAGGATCAAACCGATGTTGGACATCAGAGCAGCTGCGATGGGGGAGGTGTTGCTCATTTCCAAACCATGACCGGAGACCTCTGAGGTCATCTCCCACAGCCTCCAAATCCAACACTGTCTCCTTTCAACAGCAACAAATCTTCTCTCACTCTTCTCTCTCATTGAGATGTTTTCTTCATTCTCAGAAAGTCTGATGCGAGGAATGGCGGATCTTGGCGCAGCCCAAAGAAGCGGCAATGCGGCTGCGACACGCAATTGGAAGGGCTGGAGCCGAGCCAAGGGATAGGACACGAGACCAAGAGGAGATTGTGTCATTGCTGGAACACCCGACAGCCTGGCTAAGGGTCATTCTTGACCTCATGAGCATATACAAGTCGACCGAGATTGGGCTTTCTCGAGAAGAGAGGATGCTCAAGCACGTCTGCTTCAACAACGAAGCATTCCCATCGATGTGCCGTCCGAAGATGCACATATTCGCCGACATCGTCGCTGCACTCGATTTCCTTTACGTTCATGAGACGTCTAGTCCCAAGCAAGAGAGGCCGTCCATGAACTTTCATTCGCCGAGAATCCATACCACTGGCCACAGCAGGGTCGCGAGCACCGCAGCTAAAGATGCCCGAAGAACGTGACCTCCGAGCCACGACTCAATGATGAGGATAGCACCGCATATGGCTGTCCATATAGCAGTGTGAACAAAAATATCATTCCAACCGCTCCGCTTCTTAGGAGGATCGATTGTCAATCGAGGACTCGGCTCAAGCACACCAACAGATTGGTAGCTTACCGCAGCCGTGGTGTTTGTCGATGCCGTCAGATGAACATAGGGCTCTCCCGATCGATGTTCAGATCCAATGAATCTCAGATTTCCTACACTCGGATCAAACACCAGCTCATCAGGTAGCACATATGGATGTATGGTTGGAAGCAAGATGTTGAAGGCCACGTCTGGCCCAAGAGTCTCCCTCAACGCTGGCAGCCACGCGCGGAACAGGTCTATCTTGTTCGTCACGCCGCAGAGGCCTTCCAATGGCTTCTCTTTGGTGAGCTGATAGAATGCCGGATGCCAGTCTGTTCCAGGGTGATAGACGAGCATGCACTGCGGTCCAAGGGTGGCCATGCGATCGGTGTGCATGTCGACGAAATCATACACGTGCTTTGCAAAGTACAGCTGGTGATTGAGGTTCAAGTTTGCCTGTGCAGCTTGGTTCATGCCTTCGACCTCCGCGCTGATCATGGCCATATGGCGGGCGATCTCGACGCTTTGCAGAGCCAGATGTTGTTGAGCGTGTAGGCCGAAAAGTGTGTTGGTGACGGCACAGATACCAGTTGCGGCTGTGGCGAAGGAGGAGAATGCGAGCCCGAGTTGCGCATATGGGATGATTTCCTGTGTAGCGGAGGATGCCAGACCGATCATTTCTTGGAGGGTGTCGCGGGCAAGGGCGGAGCCTTGTTCGATAAACATGTCGAGGACGGCCATGGTGGCTTTGGAGAGCCTTCTTGGCTGGTAGAAGAATTGTGTCGCTTGCCGATGTGCCTATGCGCGGCCAGCATCTGGTTGAATGAAAGATGTTCAGTGTGATGTCGGCGATGGAATTGGAGGGAGGCCTCTGTTTGGAGGTGGATGCCCTCCGGCCGAACTTCGGACAAATTTGACGCTCAACATTTTGACGCGTTCCGCCGCCGCGTTACCACCAGCACTCCTCATAGTGGCCACTTCAGCATACAATACTCGCCAATGAGTACACATCAGTGCATCATCGAGGGGAAAAGACAGAGCTGGTAGTGACCGACCGTGAAGAAGAAGCCAGTATGGGCAACGAGACCAGCTCCATTGTCAACAACACCGACTCCATCGCCTACATCAAGCTATGTGGCACTGAAGTTCACCCGGAAGGCCCTCCAAAATATGGCACCAAAACATGGGACGAGCTCCTGCCAATCATTGAGAAGGCGGGCTTCCACGAGATCAAGCCAGGTGAAACGCACTTTAGCTCTCAGCAGACTGCGGGCTGGCGCCTGGACTGCGGAGGGTACCTGGTAGTAGAGCGAGATCAGTCGGGACGGCCTTCGAGACTAGAAGTCTTTAAGCTGAAGAATCATCTATTTTGTGGATCTGGTGGTGTGGCGAGTGTCTACCGTCTCAAGGACATCCGGCAGGTCATTCGATATCTGGAGCCGAAGCCCATCCCGAGGACGCTCAAGGAGGATGCCAGAGATACCGTCAGCTCCTCTTTGAGGCAGGTGCGAGATTTCTCGGCTCCGCATACAGAAGCAATGCAGAATCCCCAGTTCAAGCGGCTTGCGGCGCTCTACGTAACAATTGTCGTTGCAATCGTCGCGTGGCTCCTGCTCCGATGAAGGTGGCATCGTATTGTGGTTCAGCTCGTGAAAAAGATTTTCAGGGCTGTCTCACTCCTCCACCTTCGATCGCATACCGAGGACACGAGGGTTAAGTTGCGCATCCACTCCGCAGCTATGGACCGCGAGTGTAATGAGGCTACGGCCTACACGACGAGCTACTTCTACCAGTGAAAGAGTATTCAACCGTTTCTCGCGTCTGCCGCCTTCGGCGAACGAGATCAAGGACTTACGAGCGCGGATTAAGTCTCCTACTCCCACTCTCGCTCATCTTAAATCTCGCCTACGCTCGACCTCACTCTCACAGCATAACCACCTGCGCTGCTGAGCCAAATCGCCCACAACCTCGTCCGTATAGTACCGATGTAAATGCCGACCGCGTCCGCCAATCTCTCTACGGCCTCAATCGTACAATACGTACCTTGACGATAGCCTGTCCGATACCGTATCGGACGTCTTTGCGACCTCGAACTATAGAAGTTAAGTAGCCTATTTAATTTAGAAGAGGGAGAAAATAGGTAGAATGAATTAGATATTAGATATAAGAGCCGACTTAGTAGAAGCTTATAGGCTTATATAGGCTTACTAGATAGACGCTATAGTTATTATAATACTACTCTTTTCTATATCTCTCTACTATACTTATAATGTAGACTAGTATATATCTATACCTTTTTATATAAGTTATAGATAGAACTATAGACTCTTATATAGTACTAGGTTCTTATATTATCTTACTTCTATACTCTATTATACTACTCTTATATTCTATATATTCTATAACTATTAGTTACTTTATATAGAAAGAT